>JAEMOT010002549.1:91241-109117 GCA_019297695.1 Apostasia ramifera | reverse complement strand
AGCTGTGTATTCGCGTTGACGTCGGCGGGTGCGTCGCCGGTGATATGGATACGTGACGACGCGATCACGTCGAGCCGGAGTCGGCGAGCTGGATTCAGAAATGAAACTAGCAGGCGAGGGGGACAAGAATGAGGTGAGGTGAATGCTGAGGGATGTAAGATGAATGGAATTGAACCCAGAGAGGAGGAGCTAGAGCGAGTAGAGTTTAAGGATTCTCACCCAAGGCCCAAGGCCCAAGCCCTTCCCTATCCAGGATATCAATTCATTCTAGAATCAAATAATCCCAAGGGAAACACAAGTCAAATTCATTCAGCATTAGAAAAATAAGAATAACATGAAGGCTTTTATATAGACCTCCATACAACTGACTCAATAAAGAAAAAATACATAATTTAATAAATTTCTCACACAAACGAGAAAATACCAGATAACATGTCTAAAATAACAATCACAGAAATAGAAATAACTAATACAAAATAAATACGAGAAATAAAATCATCCCAAAATTGAATCTCCAATCAATCAGAATGAATGGAAGATTTTCAATCCACCAAATCAGCGATCTGCAGCATCCATTTTTCTAAATCTGTCCTAATAGTCAATCTATTTAGATCGAGGCAGCGTGGCTAGATCTCGGCCATCGACGGTAAACTCTGCCAGGAATGAATCGACGGTCGATCGTGGTGTCTCCACCAAATTAATATATGAATAAAATAATCCGAATCAACAAAAATATGTCACTAGTGTGACAACAAATTTAGCATATTTGTCACCAATATGACAATAGGAGTAAGAGTATCATCAGTGTGACAATAAGAATAATAGGATGCAGGTACGTCCCTTATTTAATGCTACGCATCTAGAAGGTGTTTGTCAACCACTGGGATTCTAGATCTTCATATCATAGTATATTTCAAGATATATGGATCCAATATATCCAGTATAATATCTTGGCGTAAAGCTTAACATAATATCGACATCGAACCATCCAAAATATGCAGAATGTAACTCACAAAATATAATAAATATCTTGTATATTAGTTAGTTTGATTTAATAGCCACGTTATCTTAAGTTTGGTAAAGATCATTTACCTGGATGGAAGACGGGGTAACAATTTGTTGGTTGTGGTTGTCGAATCTCCTAATTAGATTGATATTGTCTTGTTGAGTTTAATATGCATTGGTAAATATTGAGTTTAATAAGTTTACTTAGGTTAAATATATTAACTCAGGTTATACTAGTACAATCAGGCAAAATAGTATAGCTTGAGTTAGATGTTTGACTCGAGTCAAACTGGTCAACTCAGCTTAAAGAAGTCAATTCAAACGGGTTAACGCGGGTCAAATGGGTTAACGTTGGTCAAATAGGTCGACGCGGGTTATCACAAATTAAAATTGGTTAACTCGAGTTTAAATAAGTTGACATGATTTAACTCAGTTAACTAGATTAGGTTGAGATACTTATCTTTTTAGCAGAACTCCATTGTTGAATGAGAAAGAGGAGGATTCGTACTGGAATAGGCCAGGTGATACGGGTCAAAAAATAAAAATAATATTTAAATTTATAATCAGTAAAGTTAATTAGTAAATTATTTCAATTAAGCACAAAATATTTTCTAAATAAATTATATAATAAATGAGGTTTTTAAATTTCACAAATTTAAAATATTTTAAAATTAAAATTAAGCTGGATCGTTTGGTAAATAAAGATTTATCAAATTAGATTAAGGCGTTAATTTTAATTTAACAAATCAATCCGAGGTTTAGAAATTTAGGGCAGACGTCTCGCAATTAAAATCTAATAGCAATTTAAATCTCTCAATTGAAGTTTATGGTCGCACAATTAGAGCTAGACTTGATAAATAAATAGCGTAAATAATTTTATTGAAAATAAATAATCGTTAATGAGTTGGATTCGATTAGGGATTATACTAATGAGGGGAGTAGAAGTCCGACGCAAGATCGATAGGCTTAAACGCTATGATGTTAGCACAGGAGGTGTTGCACTTGAGTCTAGTGAGTGGTGAGAGGCGAAGTTGGCGCATCGCGGACAAAGCTGAGGAGGGCTGGCAGAGCAGTAGAGCGACCAAGCGGAGGAGCTGAGAAACGACTGAGGAAAAGCTCGAATGACCGCACAGGTCGTAGGTGCGCGTGCGTAGTCCTGTGGGCGTGCTTGTGAGCGCACACACACTTGCGTGAGGGCACGGCTCACTAGTACGAGCGGGCGGGAGTCCCACGCGCTAATGGGCGCCAAACCCGCGCGTGAGCGGGACTGGCTTCTTAGTGCGCTTGCAGGCGCTGCCTACTGTGCCTGTGGGTGCGGCTCATGCATGCTCTAATTACTGACGTCGGTGCAAATCGGAGGTGGTGAGCGAGGAAGAGGCGAGTGTTTGAGGTTGATGAGCTTTGGAAGGAGGCGAACGTATGAAGTGCTAGAGGTGAGCGCTTAGGGATGATCTGGAGAGGGAGCAAAAGATGGAAAGAGCTTTCATTTTTGATAACTAGGTATTAAAGGATTCTCACTTAAGGCTACTAACTCTTTCCTTCATCGGAATATCGATCCTTTAACTTAAATTTAGGCAATGGGAAAACTCAAATATAATTTTGTTCAATAATAGTAACTAACTATTACAATGTAAAACGACCTCTTTATATAGAGATATTTCATAAAGAAAATTGAAAATATAATATTAAATGCAGGAAATAAGATGTCAAATAAATAAAAGTAAATATAGAATTAATTTCATTACAATAAGATAAAATCAGCTTCAAATATGACGACTTTTCAAGTCTTTCAAATCTACTCTAAATAAAATCAAAACTAAATAAAGCTAATATGAAAAATTTCAATAGCTCTAATTAATTTGAATTTGAGTTTTGATTCAGCACATGGCGTTACTCTAGCCGTTCAATTCAATGCTGATTCGTATCCCCACCACCAGGGTATTCGGGAGAGGGTAAGGGGTAGGAGAGAATTGTGGGAACTGAGCTCTATTTATAAAAAAAAAGTGAATTTAATAACGTGGGACCCAACGATAGTTAGGGAAATGGTTGGTAAGGAGATGGCAGAGGAGCTCATAAATTTAAAGAAATATTTTATTAAAATTATGACTGGTGAGAGTTCCCACCTAGTGGGATTAAGGCTTGGTTGTTATTGTTGTTGTATGACTGGTGAGAGTTAATATTTTATGTAATAATTATTTTGAGGTTCTCAAGTTATAAATATATTTATACTAAATCCAATATATATATTTATATTGAAGAGAATTTCTTAAGCAGGTTATTACACCTGCAACTTAAGCTCTTGTAGAAGTAAGATAGATTTGCTCAGAGGGTCATTGCCCAATTTGGTAGAGTAGTAGTGTTATAAGTTTTCATGATAGAATGTGTTCAAAGGATTGTATGCTTTGACACACTTATCAAATATATCTCATATATATCACCTGGTAGTTTAGACTCTTGCAGGAGCAAGATAGAGTTAGTTGTCATTTAGGGATCGTTGTGTTATTCGAGATATTATATTTCTAGTAACGACTATTGATACACACCTTAATGGCCTCAACCTAGCAGTTAGATTTTGTCGGAGCGAGATAGTTTTAACTGCCATTTAAGGGATTTGTTGTATTTTTTAAGATGTAACGATTATTAATATAACCTTTAATGATCTTATCTAAAGAATATAGGCTCTTGTAGGAGCAAGGTAGGTTTAGTAGGTGTTTAAAATAATTTAAGAGATTTGTGGAGGCTTTTTATAGGCTAAATCAAGGAATTTTTAAAGGTGAGAAAATACTTAATTTTACTATAAATTGAGACATTTTAGCCTCATATAGAATTTGAGGATCAACAATTATGGGTTTAAATTGAGGCATTTAAGCCGTTATATTTTCTAGGTTTGTTGTTTATTTATCATCAAGGAGATGACATTTGAAATCTTTTTGAACTTACATGTAATTTTTTAAGAAAATTATAAGTTCAAGAATTAAAAAATTACATGTTGATGACTAGTTATCTCACAAAGATCACTAGGTATGAACTTATTATTCTTATGAATTCTTATGATACAATTTTATTCAAGTTTCAGAGTTTATTTTATAAAGCCCCAAACTTATATGAATTTTTATTTTTTTACTTTCCAAAGTGGAGTCAGCATTCGTAGGTGGTCATCGTGAAATGAAGCTAGGCAGGGTAAAGTATAGAGATAGAAAATAGAGAGAGGAGATGACTTATGTGGCTTACCTATCTTTAATGGATGCCTGTTTGTGGTTGATACTTATTTGTGTAGTTGAACACTAGAAAGGGAATGAAGGGAGATGGGATGATCAAAGTGGTAAGAGAAGAGCAAGGATGAGGTGGAGAGAGGTGTTTGATCTGCAAATTAGAGAGCTTATGGAGAAATCTTGTGTATCTTAGATGATCCATGAAAAGGGTATTATATAGAAAGTAGATGTTGGGTAGGTGAGAGTATGAATAGAGAAAAGAGATGTTGGGTAGGTAAGAGTGTGAATGAAGAAAAGAGACATTGGATAGGTGATAGTGTGAATGAAGAAAAGTGATATTGAGGAGGTAAAAGTGTAAAAATGAGATAAAAGTGGCTAATATTAATGTGATATACATGAAATGGTTGGTGGAGGAGGGAGTAATTAGGAAAATACTTATTAATATTTTTTTTAAGGTGAACATTGGTATATTTTTAAATGAAATTTTTTTTTGTGATAAATGAAAATTAAGGTGACTTAAAAAGAAAAATTTATAAATCAACAGCCTTTTTTTCTAGATAGATCAAAATATTTGGCAATAGAGAAATCTAGTAGCAAAATTTAGTTTTACCAAAATGAGAATATTAAGATGACTATGACAAATTTAGAAAATATATAATAAAATGATTATATTAGTTGTATGTTGAAGTAACATCTATCAAAGATACAATAATAGAGGATGTCTTAGAAGATATGAATATGTACAATGCAGTGTAAATAGAGTAAACCAAAAGAAACTTTGTTAAGTGTTGTACAAAAGATTTAGGTAATGGCTCGTGTTACATCGGGACCCATGCTACGAATTTGAACCCTACACATGGCATAGTTTGGTAGTAGTGGAAAGAGGCAAAGGATCACATTGAAGACGCTGTGTCAAACTGCAGTTATCAAGGGTTCCATCACAAACCCCGCTGGAAATTGTCACATCCGCCTTAAATGCAGCACATGGGTTTCACGTAGGGGCGCAATTCGAACCGAAACCAAATCGACTAAACTCGATTTTACGGTTTCAGGAATTGAAATTGAATCGAGTTCACTGGACCTGAACCAAGCTTGAATCGAATTCTTGGTTCGGTTCTAATTTGATTTTGGTTCCAAGTTTAAAACATAATTTTTTTCATACTAATATAAAAAATATAATAACAAATAATCCAAAATTAGATAAATTTTTTTGAATAGTTAACATTATAAATTTTAATCTTGAATCTATACAACTCATTCCAAGAAAAGTAAATATTTACTATTACGTTAAATGAACATGACTAATTAACCGTACAAAATTTAATGATCAACAATTAATTCGGTTCGGTTCCAGTTTACCTAAACAATAAAGCTGAGAACCGATTGGTTCTAGTAAATTTAGAATCAGACTCGAACCGAATCGAATTGCTTGGTTCAGTTCAATTTCTGGTCGGATCTCGGTTCTTCGGGTTTCACATAAACTAAGGAGCCCCCATCAACTGAGTTCATGGTACAAGTCAGGTCAACTCAAGAATCAATGTGCCAATTACAGACATTTAAGACCGCCTTTTAGAAGTCCTTAGAAGTACTAGTATTGTACTTGCCATAGTGTTGATGGGACTTTGCGATAATGATTTCTCTTACTATAAATTTGCTGTAAGAAGTTTGTAAGGATGATTCGAAAAATGAAAACACATTAAATATACACCTAACCCCATGTTACTGTCTTTCCTAGGGCCCTTTGACGAGGTTTCTTCAAGACCAAAGAACCTACTATTTTGTACTCTTCCTCCGTGTAGTAAAAACTTTGTAAAAACTATCCAGGGGGTAATGTGATTTTCGTTTTCACGGTTTCTATCGTCTGATCTACTTATTAGTTCAGCGCATCAACAACTCATTTGGCAAAATGTCAAATGGCTAAAGCTATGGCTAAAACGAGTTTTTAATTAAAAATATACAAAAAGTATTTTATACTTTATCTTATACAAATTCTAATTTTAAAATATCACTTTATTTCATCTTCTATATAATTCTCAACACATCAAGTAGTTTTATTTCTTATTGTACACAAATTTTAGCATAACTATATTTTTTATTATACATATTTTTCAAGAAAAGTAAAAAAAACATCATCCAAATCCAGAAGCGTTTCTTGCCAAACAGGAGTCAAAACCATTAGTTGCCTTGGATAGGATTAATTGGCAAAATAAGATATATAATGCCGCCCTCAAGTTGTTTATGTATGGCTGAGTATAATAATATTTCTAAAGGAAACTATGATAGACAGGTCAGTTTTAGTTGGAAAATTTTGCGGTGAAGCTTAGTGAAAAGCAAATTATAAAATGACTTTTATTGTTATTTATGTTTGGGTAAATATTCCCCAAGTTTTCATACCATTAGTTCTTGATGGATTTACTTTTGATGATCAATTCTTTTAACGGAAGCTGTGTTAGATTGAATTTTGAGCATCTGCAAACTTGATAGAGTTTTTTAACACTTCTTTTTATTTGTGTAGTTCATTGATTGTTTTGCCTGTGGGGAGTAAAACTTGACAACGCTGTGATATTTACTTATAAAATCCTACGCTGTGATATTTACTTATAAAATCCTGGATAAATCTAATGTATGCATCCAAGAGAAATGCGGGTGGAATAGATACCATCACCACTTTATTTATTTATTATTATTATTTTGTATCATTTGAGAGAGTTGGTAGATAACTTTTTATTATATATATCGTGCATGAGCAAAGTAAATTGTTCTACTATCTTAGATATTTTCTGATTCTGACCTCAACAAGATTTTGGCATGATGTAAAAATGCAGATTCTATAATCGAACAGTTAGAAGAGGCAATTGAACAGCACAAAAAACGCTTGGAGACCCTTGATTCTCAGCTTTGTTCTCTGCAACATGAGCTCATATCGAAAGAAGTTATTTGTAAAAATTTGAGTACAATCAACGAGAAATTGGAGGAAGAGTGTAGCATTGTGCAGAGCAATAACCAAGAGCTGAAGCAGCAAATAGAGAGAGCATTTCTGGATATCAAGAAATTTGAAGGAGTTATTCTTAAATTCACGGCCATAATAGCTCAATTGGATAATGAGCATTCAAGTATCTCAGAACATGTTGCAAAGCTGATATCTTCGTTTGATAAGTACTATGATTTGTTGCATCAGAAGCATGATTTGTCAGCTAAACATATTCAAGGAAAAATAAATGAACTACAACAGCAATTGCTGAATACCATGGAACAAACTAGTTCCTTTAAAGTGCACAACGAACATCTAAATTATAAAATCGTTGAGATGCAGAAAGCTGAGGAGTATATTATGGTTCAACATGCAGATGAATGTCGCATAGCTGAAGATAAAATACGCAAGCTGGAATCCGAAATTGAAGTTCATCTTTCAAGGAAAAATGAATTGGAAAAGTTAGCTAATGAACTAGAAGTAAAAGTCCAGCACTTAACCCAGGCTTCTCGCCAAGCTGAGGATCAAATGGTTTGAAACATGACCGCTTTATATTAAACTATGTTAACTATTTTTGGCAGATTCTTATTTGCATTGCTGACTTTGCAGCAACAACAATGTCAGAAAATTCATAAGCTAGAGTCAGATAATCAGGACCTTGAGCTTAATAGAAAAAAAATACTACAAGAAAAGGTTGAGGAAACTACAGCTTTGCATAATGAGATCAGTAAGTATGAGCAGCATGCAGGTTTATTGGGAAATGAAACTAATGAGCTTCGTGCTGCTGTGGATGTGAAGGAAAAGCTGTTAATTAGTTTCAGGGAGAAAGAGAAACATCTGGAAGAGCAGAAATCTGAGGTTATTGCACACTATGCCAGCATCATATTCCACAATGATCTGATATGTTTGTATTAATTTTCACCATTTTTTTTTGCAGATCCAGGCATCACTTATTGCATCTGAAAGCAGACTTTCTGAAGCCAAAAAGCAATATGATATGATGTTTGAAAATAAACAGCTTGAGTTGTCCAAGCATTTAAAGGAACTTTCCCAGAAAAATGATCAGGTATCATTGTTCAAATTCCTTCCACTTAAAATTATATGAAGGGATCTGTTTTTCAGATGCTTATATGGGACATAATGACAGGCTATCAACGAGATCAGGAAAAAGTATGAAGCAGAGAAGGAGGAGATTGCTAACATGGAAAGACAAAAGGTTTACTAGTTTTGATACTAATATTATAAATACATATTAAGTATTAATACATATATAAGTATATATATAGGTATATATATGTGTATAAATATATTTCTTCCACTTTAGCAAATTTTCTTCTTCTAAATTGTCGAATTCCTCAGGCAAACCAACTTATAAAGGAAATTGAAGCAAATTGCAACAAAAAAATTGAACAACACAAAGAAGCAGCAGAGAAGTTGATGTTGCATGTTAAGGAGGATCATAATGCTGTGGTATGTGAATTTTCATGAGACAAGTAATGTTACTTACTCATACTCCTGTTTGTTGTATTGTTTTCTATGGTAATATTTTTGTTGAGGAAAGAAAATTTATCCACTCCAATGAAAGGGCTCTCACTAAGTATAAATAGTGAGAGTAAGATACAATTAAGATGAAGAACAAAATAATTAAAATAGTCCAACACAATTAGAATACTACTCGTCTAACACCCCATTAAGCTGGAGCAAAGATATTGTGTAACTCCAGTTTATAGTATGACAAGGGTTTTGTGAGGATATAAGCAAGCTGCTCCGTGGAGCTAATATGGGGTGTAACAATCTTCTTTTTAAGCACAACTTCTCTAATACAATGATAGCCAATCTCAATATATTTTGTTTTTTCATGAAACACATGATTGCTGACATTGTAGATGATGATCCTGTTGTCACAATGCAGAATCATTGGCTTATTGGCTTAAAAACTAAGGTCTTTCACTATGGTTTTATTCATGTTATCTCACATGGTGAGTGGGTCATGGCTCTATACTCAACTTCAACATTGAACCTTGCAACCACATTTTGTTTCTTGCTTTTACAAGCTATCAAATTTTCACTAACAAACATGCAGAAATCAGTAGTAGATCTGCTATCAACCGTAGATCTTATATAATTAGCATTATATATGCTTCAACATCAGGATTTCTAATTTTTTTATATAATAATCCTTTTCCTTGGAGATTGTTTGATGTATCTCAAAATTTCGAAAAATGCATCCTAATGTTGTTGTTTAGAGCTTTTGCTCTTACTAGTTAAACCCTAATAGCAAATGAAATATCAAGTTTATAAAAAAAATAGATTAATTAATTTGCGAGCTAGTCTCTTGTTGGATGAAACATTATTTAAGACATTTCTATCACCTAAGATAGCAATAGTGCCCGTAGGAGTATAAGTAGGTTTACAATCATGAAGTCTCATCTGGCAAATCAATGACATACTATTCCTTTACCATAAGCAATCACAATTCCAAGCGAGTTTTTATCACGGCCAAGATTCTTAGTCACGGTGAGTTCAAGATGAGTTTGACTATAAGATTACTAGCCTAATCAATCACAGGCACCAAAACATACTCCACTTATACAATTACGATGGCCAATCTAGTCTAAGTGTGTCAAATGAAGATAAGATAGTCAACAACATTACTTTTGAGACCAATTTGAGAAGTCACTTTGATGTAAATTTTGAACCAGGCCTTAGGAGTTTGTTTATGACCATATATAGCTTTTCAAAGCTTACAAACTCAAGTCTTTCCATGAGTAACATTCCTTGGAAGTTGTTCCATGAACACAACTTTCGATCTATTACCAGACATATGTGAAGGAACTAATAGGAGGAGGATAATGCTGTTCCATTGGTGGTAAATGAGAATTTTGAATTTTTTTAGTGAGATAAATTGTTTTCTTATTATAGTTTGAATATATATATTTTTTTTGAAAACGTTCCTTTATTCTTTATGAACAGTTCAATTTTCTATCTGTCATTTAATTGTTATTTTTTTTAATTTTGATTTGGTTGGTTGTTAATATTTAGATTGATTAGTTGTGTGGGTAGGGCTTTATAAGTTTGCTATATTATCACATTAAACAGTTTATAGTGAATTGAATGAAGTATATTTTCTCCTCTTCATTCTCTCTCTCCCCCCATTCTCTCAGTTCTCTTTCTCTTGTTTTCTACTGCTTCTCCCTTTTTCTCTCTCTTCCTCTCCCCTCTCTCACATTTGTCTTTTCTACGTGATTTCCCTCTTCTTCCTCCTTGTCTCTTCATTTATGGATTGACAATTACAGGCTACATCTATTGGGCAGTCTATCTTATCTCCCTCAAAGGAGGTGGACTAATAGTGGAAATAAGTGCAGAATTAGACTCACGCGCATGCCTATCAGGATGGGTAATAGGCCACCTAGCTCCAAACTTCTGCCTAAATGGGTCAACCTTGACTTCAAGGGCTGGTTGGACTGAACTAGCTAATGGTAAGAGGACCTACTCCATAAGTCATGGCATTCAGCTTAGTTGCAAGAATAGCTAGGATAGCTCTCAACTTAGGACCCATCTCAAATGCTGGTGGGGAATTGGATTTGGTTCTCTATTTCAGGCCTAATGGGCTATAAGATTGAATTCATGAACAAATGTAAATAAGAAACCCCAACAAAATGTACTTATTTGACTTAAACACTTTGTTCCAATGTTGATGTGATCATTATGCAAACTTTGATACAAGTGTTTTAATTAGCAAAATTAATCAAAACGGCAATGATTTTCAAGAATTAATTATGTGAGAACTTGAAAAACTTATAACATGCGAGTTTTAATAGTTAAAATTTAGATCGAGTTGTCAATTATAAATAGGAATTCACTAAGTTTTATTAGGGCTTTTCTAAACTTCAATCAGTAAGATACATGATCTTGAAGCAATCATGTCAGGGATCAAAAATCCCAATTCAGAAGTAGGTGGTGTTCTGACATATGTCATTCAACAAGCATTTCAGTGATTGGAAATCACGGCGAGATTGTATGGATGAGGAGGATGAGGGAGGGGAGCACAAACTGCCGTTGGTTGCATACAGAAAATGGATTGTCAGCAGGAAGAAGAAAGGAGAGGTGGGGTGGCCTTAATGTTTGGTATTTGGGGATTTTGGCCAATGCCCAGCCCTCTTAACCCTTCCCTTCTAGGATATTACATTGGAATAACAATAATCTCTACTTATTTCACAATCAGGTACACTATGTATGGTTGTCTGAATGAAACTCTCAGTCCTATTTCTCAAAGTGTTGGATCTAGAGTTTGTGTCTTAATTTAGGCTTATCTCCTTGTGTAACGTCATCTTTAAAGTGAATTATGAAGGTTATCACAAACAAATTAAATGAATCATTCTGAAGATTGTGATTATATGAATGAAACACTCAGGCCTATTTCTCAAAGTATAGGATCTAGAGTTTGTGTCTCAGTTTAGGCTTTTCTCCTTGTGTAACGTCATCTTTAAAGTGAATTACGAAGGTTATCACAAACAAATTAAAGGAATCATTCTGAAGATTGAGATTCCTAAACAAACCAGTTCCATTGCACAAAGAAGCATACACAACAATGTTATGGTGGCTCAGGAGATCTTGCGTACTATTAAGGAAAAAAGCAATTAGGTAGAAGGTTCTTGGTTGCATCTTCATGCAAGCTGTTGCCTCAACAAATTGAACTTTTAATCGAGTATGGGATTAAATCTTGAAAGCAAAGGTCTTGGAAAGAATCAGAAGGCTTAGCAAGTTGGCCTTATACGTTAAGCTTCTTACGGAGGCTTGAATTGCTTGATTGTGTTTTGAGAAGGATTCGCTATGCCGTTTGTGCGGGATAGATGAGGCAATCTAGCGACACAGTCTCTGTGATTGCGTAAATGTCTATGGTTTTGAAGTGACACTACAAAAAAAAACTGCATTCGTCATGGTATATTTAGCTACAACCACGGTTTAACATGTGATGAAATATATACCTGTCGTGGTTTAAGAATTGCGGTATTTGACTTGCATGGCAATAGATGTAGAACAATAGCCGCGATTTAAATTGTGGCTCCTCATCAATAGCTGCGATTTAAACCATGACAGTTGACTCTACAACTGCTATTTAAATCGTGGCTATAGGTATTTCTGAATAACAAGTAGCATTTAAATATATTTCCCAAGAATGTGGCATTTAAGATTATTTGTAGTATATAAATATATTTGTATATACTCTAGCATTATTGCACATAATATATCAATTAATAGCATGTAAAATTGCAAACAAAAATGTAATAATTGATCAAAATAAATAATCCACATAACTCATACGGGTAGTAAGGAAAAACATAATAACAATATGGCTGGAACCTGAGCTAAACTGGCGCTATTGTAGATTTGCAAGCAGGAGAGTGGTGACAAGCTGGAGATGGGGGAGACTGGCAGTTGTTGGAACGAGGAGGCAGGGGAGGTCGATAGTGCGAAAAGTTGAAGGAGAGATGCACGAGCAAGGTGGGAAGCGCGAGGAGCAGTGGAGGAGTAGCTCGAAGTGGATGGCAAGATGGAGATCGTCGAAGGAGGCCGGATGGATGAGGCGGCGAGGGGCGGGAGCCTAACGGCAATGGAGATGGGGGATAAGGTTTTGGAGCAAGGCTCAAGCGGAAGAAAATGATCTTGATTAGGATATCGAAAGGGCTTTTTTTAAATATTACATAAGTAATGGTGTGCTTTAACCGCGACAATAACTGGCTATAGTTGCGATTTAAATCGCAGCTAAAATTACCCACAGTTATTATTGTGGTTAAGCTAAGCAAGCTAATTTTCTTGTAGTGTGGTCTTCTTCTTGCTAGGTGGAGGAGGCTATCCTTTGAGCTAGAAGAGCAGGATTGGTTGCAAAGCAATTTAAACAGGAATCAAAGTGATGTTTAGCACCATGGGCTGGACAAAGACTGGAAGTCCTTTTCTATTCCTGTTATCTGCATGCTGTGTTATGTATTTATGTTGGACATGCACCACTAGGAATTGCAGATTCCAAATAGATATGAGAAGTCTTTGGGTGATAAACTAAAATTTCCCCTCTTTCAAGCAAATTTATTACCATTTCTTTTGGTAGAAAATGTGCTAATGTCATTTTACTGATTTCTAGATTAGTAAAATTCAACAGGAGAATGATCAGAAGGAAGTTCATCTTCGTGCTAATCACAGGGAAGAATTCCAACGGCTTCAGCTTCAAGCAGAAAATGAGCTGAGGGAGGTACTGGCAAAACAACTATTACTGTTGATGTTTGAATTGGTACAATTTCTTACAGGTTTAAAATTTGAAAAACTATTAGAGAACATCATCCCTGAGGAAGGAACACGAAATTCAAATCAAATCCTTAAAAATGCAACATGAGGATGAACTGAGAAAGCTTCAAGAAGATTTGGAGTTACAAAAGTCTAGGGTATTTTTTTCAATACCTGAGGGGGTAAATTGATAATTCATTGTCCTGAAATACGTATTTGGTGCATTTGCAGGAGGAAAAGCAGAGAAAGTTGCTGCAGTTGCAATGGAAAGTGATGAGTGAAAATCAACATGATGATCAAGAAGTGAACTCCAAGAAGGTTCTTATGGATTTAATTTGTATCTAGGCATTTGATTGAAAACCAATTATCATTTCAGTGGTTAGTTACCTGGTTTTGAAAGATGGCATTGCCTTAGGTGGTTAGCTGCCTGTTGCTCGGTGCAAGTACTTAATGTCCATAATCTCTTGGCTCCTCAGTGCAAATACTTGATATTCATAATCTTTTGCCTTTAATATAAAGCACTTCCTTTGCACCTTGATCTAACTAAATGACACTTTATAGTGATCTAGTATATATTTATATGTAGTTGTTTTCCTTTGTTTTTGAAGAACTATTCATTTGCTATAAAAAAAAGAACTATTCATACTCTACTCTGCAGTGCTTGCATTATTGTTGTATTTAGGTCGGATATTTTCTCAGCTTGATAGCTGGCATTGCAAGAATTACTTGCAATAATTTCATAATCTTTATATAAAATTAGTTTTTATTCTCATCTATGTAAGACTGTAGAAGTGTCTCTCCCTCAAATTGAAGAACGTCAAAGTTGTGGGTTTGGGTTTTATTCTTCTACTTATAGTTACGTAATTCCTAGCATGCAAATACTAGCATTAGGTTACCTTGTGTTGTACAAGATATCAAATGATGTTTTGATCTTTTCATAATCATTTTATTAAGATTCATAATTGTCTAATCTGTTTAGACAGTCAAAACAACTTAAGTCATTGTAGATCCCGCTGGTTTCATTTAACTGTTGTTTTGGATTATGTGGTAATGAAATTCCTTCATCACCATTATTATTATTATTAATCTTATTCTAACTATTTGGGGTTTACTTGTGGTTGACTTTATCAATCATGTTTTATTGTAGTTCTTATTTAATGTTGTATGCGTTTTAAAATTTAGCTAATGTAATTTTCTTTTAACAATCACTAAGTTACTTTATGCCTAACTTTTGTCTTTGTATTCCTTCCACAACAAAATTTTGTTCCTCCTTTAATGGTGTAGTTTATAATCTCTTTTGTACATGCCAAATTCACCTCAGTCTATATTCTGTAATCTTATTTTCCATAGGTGCTATTATGACCATGTTCCTAATATAATTATTTGTTACTTTTCAGCACTACTCAATTATTTTGTTGGTGATTTATTGATTTACCAGTTTTATGCGTATAATAAAGTACGTCTAATTGCTCTTTTGTCAAATTCTCCTTGAGGCCTAGAAAGTTCTATTACATAAACCTGCAAAGGCACTATTTATTTGAGCTACCCAAATCTAATTTTTCTAGCATACCCTTATTTATATCCTCTTTTCTTTATAAAATAGAATGGAGATATGTAAAACTATTACAACTTGGATGAACCTGTTCATCATTTTTTGATGAGAAATTATTTATTTCATTTTCATTAAAAATAAAAACCATATTCATTCCTTCTTCAAACTAGTTCTAATACACTTCTATTGCTTCCTTGAATATTTTAACTTTAGGCTTATGTTGTAAGAAAAAGAGCAACTCAAAGGTGGAATCTAGGACTAGAGATGTATTTGGAAAGGCAACGGAGTTCTCTTGAGCCATTGCAACTATCTCGGGCTATGGTCGTCAACTATATACTTGCAGTTATTTAGTTGTTGGTATCGCTGGTTTTGCAGAGGAAGGTGAAGAAGTAAATAAAGGCACAAGAATTGAAAATGCCTCGGAGTTAATTCCTTAGGTAATAAGTCCACTAGGAAGGTTGTAGACTCAAAAATGGCATATCCGCTCAAACAAAGGCCTCATGTAACTTAGAAAAATAACAATGATACCCTATCTGGAAATGAGATTACTCTAGGAAGATACATTTTATCAATTGAGTGGACCCGTTCCCAACTGGGGATAGATGATGGTTAAATCAAGTGCAACAAAATACACATATGGTGACACTGTAAACCACATCTCTAAGAAAAAGGATAGAGAATGAGATTCATTCATAGAGGATAAAAGATGGGATGCAATTAATAAGGTAGCACTCAGTAAGGACTGCATTATCCCAAAACTGTAGGGGAACCCCATATGAAGTAGTAGAGTACATGCAGTCTAAATTAAATGTCTATTCTTCCATTAAGCAACACAAATTTGTTGTAGTATATGCGAACAAGAAGACTAGTGAAGCATCCTTTGACTTGATAAAGGAGTGAAAGGTATTTCAGAAACATTCGTTTGCATTCTGATATATAAGACCTAAATGGGAACACCAAATTGTATTTTGATTTCAACACTCAAAGAAAAAGAAGTATATGTAGAAAATATCTTATAAACATCTTTCATTAAGAACAATCATGTCATTTTTGAATAGTCTTCAATGAAGGTGACGAAATATTTGAATCTTGGTTTAATTAGAATCCTATCAAACCCTTATAAAAATATTTTTATTAATATTTCATATTTATTTCGCAATATACATGAGTTTAAATATTAAAAATTAATTTTATTTTACATACTATATAATTTTTAATTATAAAAATTAATATTATTTCACATCCTACACATACTTCAAAAATAATTTTATTTCACATTTCACATAATATTTAATAATAAAATAATTTTATTTCATATCATAACATTAAAATAATTTTCGTTCTTTCTTTTTATTAAGAAAAAAATTAAAACATCTCAAAAACATACTTGAACTAAAGGAGGCCTAAGCATCTGAATGAACTAAAACAAATGGTATCGAAACATGCTTATTGGCCAAACTAGGAATAGTAGATCTATAATGTTTTTGTAGTTGACAAAACAACAAGTTTAAACTCGTAAGGTTGGCCACTATGAATCTGTAATGGTATAGTATCAGTGATAAGAGTCGAAAATGTAAGAGTCGCTGCCAAATGGTCGACATCCTCGTGACTCTTTCTGCTGGTTTGCCTCAAAACCTTCTGTAAATTGACATATCGTGGAGAAGTTGCATTGTTGGTCGCTTGTGTTGGCACATTTGCTTAAGGATTCTGGCTTCTCCTTCTTGGCTCCGACTGGATCACCACTTCTAGCATGGCTATCACTAGAATGTTGACATTCTCTCTTCTTTGACATTCGTCCAACGGCTCCCGTCCTTTAGTGCCGTCTGTGTGCTCTGACCGTCGATCGGGCCTCCAATTTTGTCTGTGCGCTGCTGCAGCTGATTGTCCCTTCAATGTCGCATGTCGTCTCTAGATCTCTTTGATACTGCCTATCAGTCAACTGACCAACGAATTTCAAGCATTTATGGTCTCCCACACTCATTATCCACCATCTCCTGTGACCGCTCTCTCGTGTGCGTCGTCCTACCTGCTGTCAACACCCTGTTGTGATCACCTGCGATGCTTCCACTCCACTCTCACGAGTCCTGCTCTTCTTTAATGGTTTTGGTATGCTCACTCTCCTACTAGCATTTGCGTATGGTGGTGTCTTCAACCCAATGGCTCTTACACCATTTAAGAAAAAAGTGCCTCTCATTCTTGTTGGGCCTCCTTATCATATATATATATATATAATTAGGGTTTATGCAATTTATACATAGGTCCCTGGGATTATGTCATAATCACATCCAGGTCACATCTAAGTGCTTCTTATTAATTTGTTGTCATTAGCAATAGCATACACCCTGGTAACACATTTTCCATTTACAAAAGCAATGTAATTATCCTTCATAATCTTAAAACTGACATATATATATATATATGGATGTTTATGTACGTATGTTTTCACTTGAACTTATTGACAATACTCCTTACTGTATGTGTGAATGCAACATAAGTTGTTCATGCGTGCTTCTCCAGGAATATTCTGTTTCATCGATCAAGATGAGGGATCCTTACAACATGAAAGGGTGTGAGGTTGTCTTGCCGACTCCTGAAAGCGAAAGGAAGGTTGCTTCTTAACGTAAATCTTATTAGTTTATGTGTTGTTGTCCTTGAGGGTTTGTCATAAACCTTTTGCATTTTTTGCATGCATGTTAGGAAATGAATTTGTCAGGGTACATGAGAACACCTATGGGAAATCTACTTAAGAAAGTTGGAGGAAAAGCAGTTCCAAAACATCGCAAGGTAATAACTTTGGCATGTGCTCAAAAAATTCTCATTCCAACCCATTTCTATTTTATATATATATATATATATA
>JAEMOT010002549.1:48317-90712 GCA_019297695.1 Apostasia ramifera | reverse complement strand
AATTCTCTTTCCACCCCATTTCTATTTTATATATATATATATATATATATATATATATATATATAAAATAGAAATGGGTTGGAATGAGAATTTTTTGAGCACATGCCATTGATTTCTTTTCTTCCGTATCTATATATCAAGCAAATTTATATTTGTTTTCTTATGTTATGGAAGATAACTCGTCATGAATATGAAGTTGAGACATCTAATGGGAGGACAGTTACAAAGCGCAAAAAAACAAAGAGCACTGTCATGTTTGGGGTAATAATTCATTTATCTAAAGACAACCTCTCTTCTTAGAAAGGTAACATGTTTTCTTCCAATTTTAGCAGGATCATAATTCCCATAAATCCATGCATATGAAGAATCCAACTCCAGATGTGGATGCAACACGAATGTCAAAGGTAATGTTTGAAAACTTGCCTACTATCTGTACCACCATGGTTCTAAGATAAACAACATTGCTGCATATAATATGCCTACTTTTTTTTTATTATACTTTTATTCTACACGGTTATTGCTTGTGTACCAATTGGGTAGCAATATCATAGAGGTGATATTTTGATGATATCCATAATGTGGCTTTAGTCAATGTAGTCATGCTTATCACTCGTGGTGTATGTTTTAGCCAGATTGAACTATTGGAAATGTACTTGTCGCAAAACATAAGCCAAACCTTTCCATAAGGGACATGGAATCTATACATGCAAGAAACTATGTTGAATATTGTAGGATCTAATTATGGGTCTAGAGGTGGTTGAATAGACCCTAATTTAATTTAATTTGCTTAATTATATCACAATTAATATAACTTACAAGCACAAGTTAGTAATAAAATAACAAAAGTGGAAGTAATAATAAAATTTGTAAGTAATAAGAAGGCACAATCATAAAAAACATACAATATAAAAAGGTTCGATATCTTGTGGTATTTGCGTCCTTGGCCAAATAACTAACCAATTAATTATTCACTAAAGGCACTCCTGAACAAGAATATAGAGCAAATTCAATATAAATATCCTTTGCACTTAGAGGCCCTCTTCACTCGAGAGAACAACTAAATACATCCCCTCTTCACTCAAGGATCCCTATTCACACCTAGTGTGAAGGATTCATTAAGTATTTCCTCTAATGACCTAATTAGAGGTCCCTCCTTACTAATTAAGGAAATAATAAAATTCACTATGATACAAAAATATGCAATAAATACAAATCAACAAACATCATTCTTTCCTAAGTTACACCTTGAAGAGTTTGGAGAGAGGATTGCTAAATGAGAATCTTGATCACTTGATCTTCACTAATCGCCTTCTAATCTATCCTTAATTAATTTTTAATCACTCACTTACAAGGAGGATTAAATCACAGCAAATGAGGTTCAAATATGAGCATAGAAGATCATCAACATACCCCAAAGCTCCTCAATTGCTTATATAGAAAAGATCTCCAATGGCTTGCAGAAACTACCCCAAAACTTTCTTTGATCATTTAATTGATCGATCAAGTAAATATCTGTTGGATACTCAATGGTCATATTTCAGATTGCTTTGATCAATCAATTAATCAGTCAATTGATCGATCAAGCAAACAACTTAAACTATCAGTCGATCTATCGAAGGCAATAATTTGCAAACTTATGTATTGGTTGGTTCACTTAATTCAACATACTTAAATCATGATCCAAACTTCTAGCACGGTAAAGAATAATCTTACAATAATGTCCCTAAAATAATAAATAATAAACTTAATCTTTATTGTGCTCTTTTTGATCTTCAAGGTTTATTCATTAATTTTGATGACTCCAACATTTTACTTCAAGTTTAATTTTATTCCCTAAGCTTTTCTTATTTTAACTATTGTGTGGAGCACCAAGTTAGCAATAAATTATCAAGCTTACACACATTAAACTCAGTAGTTCATTAGTCACTAACTTAAATATAATAACAAACATCAAAACACATGCTTATATTATAATCACAATGGAAGATCCAACAAATATTTCATATGCCCTGTGCCATATTTTTTATGTTTTCTTTATGTTGTTACGTCCTACATGAGAATTCAAAGTATTGGATGAGTAATCTACTAATTGTGATGGTATAGTTCATTTCTTTTGGCTCTTTATCCCTAATGTACCTCACTCTCACTACACATATGTAGTGAGAGTTCTGTGATGATCTTTTGCTCAACTTGTTATCAGAGCTGTCACTTTCGCCTGACTTTCTTTGATAATTAAACTTTTAATTGTTCCCACAACACCAATGTTGATGCCTATTTAGTTGTCTCCATCTATTGTTTGCATGCCTATCAACTTTCTGATCTTTCGTTGCTATCATGAGGCCCCACAGACCTTGTCTCGTCTCTGCAATTGTTTTTTTCTTTGTTGGCTTTTGTTGCTTTCACACACTAATCTTCAACTGTCTCCGCCTCTCCACTGTCCTACTTTGCTCTACTCTGCTCCTATACAACTCTGCATCTTTACATCTTTATCGATGCTAGTCTTGTAACGTCTGCACTATCCTAGTAACCCTAGTAAGTCGTAGTGCAATGCCTGTTCATAACTTTGCCGGGTCATCTTTTGTTGCATCCCCACTAACCTAAAGGAGTTTTGGCAAGTTTTTGACCTCCAGGGCTCTACTAAATAGGAGACATTATACTGCTAATGACAGAAAGATGAAATAGTTTCAATATAAATGAATGACAATAGAAATGTTGTGATTTAGAAAGAAAAATAGAAATATTGGGAAAAAACAAGGAAAAAAAGGAAAAATTTCAAAAAAAAAAAGATAACGGACTCAAACCTTATGTTCGCTTCATGTGATCATGCTTCAAACTCTCTTCATTGTTGTTATGTTTTGTTGGATCACCTCCATGGGCTAGCAAAATCTCCAAATCTAAAACCTTTGCGAAAATTTGGTCAAAATCTCCCAAACTTGTCTAATATTGCTATTAAATACTTGAAAAAATCAACCAAATTGAATTCTAGTTCAATGTGGGATATTTATCCATTAATTTGGATGGTTGGATGAAGCTATTCGACGGCCTAATAGGCTGGCCATTTGGATGGTTGGATCCAATCTTCTATATCTCAGGTCAATTGGAGCTAAGGCAAAATATGAGTTATGGGAGAATACCTTAGAGTCTAGAGAGTCTTCATTTGAGTAGATGTAAACTTTGCATATATGAAGTGCAAATTTATTTATGATAAAAGCAGTTGTATTAAAAAGGTGCTTTAAGATCAATATTGTTATGTAGTGTTTATTGTTGGCCTACAAAGAAAATATGAATAAAATAAATATCACAGAAGTGAGGATACCATGGTAGATGAGTGAGTATACATAAAAGGATAAAATGAGAAATGTATTGACCCGTAAGTAGGTCGGAGTAGCTTTAATTGAGAATAACCACAGAAAGAGTCGGTTTAAATGATTCGGTCATATATTTCACAAGTTTATAAAATTTCTGATAAGGAGAGTTGAGTTATTAAATCTTATTCATGTGAAAAGAGAAATGTGAGGACTGAAAATGACATGGCATGATAATATAAGGGATGATCTTGCATACTTAAGGCTAAATGAGAACCTGTTATTTGATAGAGTGTAATGAAATCAAAGAATTTATTATTGTTTTTTTTATAAATTCTTTAATGTGGACCAACCTATTTAGTCATAGTTGCTGCTTCATCAAAACATAGTTTCTGGAAGTCTTTTATTTAATTGGAATTTCAATAGCATTTTCACTTTTCAGATTGACAATGATTAATTTAAAGGATGGGAGATTGACACTATTCGAGCGTAGAACATATTGTCACTATCCAACAGATAGATGAACTATTTAGAATTGATCACTATTAGGTTAACACTGCGATTGGTTTGATGAACTGATTGAGAGAATGAATTAGAAGAAATGAGAGGATTCCATCACCATTAGCTTCGTCATATTTAATCGTTGTTGGGGTTGACATCACGATCAACATGATAACTAAGTTTAATTAAAGGAGCTAAATGAAGACTATGTGCTTATGGTGATGGTTGTACTTTATTCGACTTGATTGTTGATAGTTAATACGGGATAATATGCAAAATGCACGCCTACTCAAAAATTAGATAAACATAAAATTTTACTTGGGTAAATGCTGGTGACATTACGTAATGATAAAGAAACTCCAATATCATGAATAATTCAAATTTGAATATTTGAGAAACAAGTTCAAATGATACATTGTTGATTTACCACACAATTTAAAGTAGCACTAATTCAATAAATCAGAGTTGGGGTACGCAGAAAATAGGTAATCTCATAGATAAATTCACACAATAAATTTTAGGTCCATACTTGTGAGCGAATCAAAAAATTCATAATCAAGACTCAACTATCCCTCGTGGGAAATCAGAGGTAAATGTTAGATTTGAGGTTTATTGGAATCAACGATCTAAACCTGAGATGAAAACAACGATGACAAATGTTAGATAACGGTGGTGCGGCAACAGTGTGCCGCGTGTCACAGCGATGGAAAGCAGGTAGTGAATTGAGGGGGATTGAGGGGAAAGTAGTGTCAATTGTTGCCCACAACCAGGGAGCAGGCCGGCGGTGGAGACAAAAAATGGTTGAATAGCGAACTTGTTAGGGTAGAGGAGGGGAAGTGGACGAGCGCAATGACGACGAGTGCAAGTTGGTCGTCGCAGAGTCGGGCGTAGGTAGAGGACAAGGAGACATAGAGGAGCCTTCATCGAGATGCCATCTCACCAATGTGCGTGACGCTATCGTCACGGGTGTGGCAGAAAGTGGGTGGGTAAACTCTAACAGTGGATTGCTGGCGGGGTGGTTGTCACCGCCGAGTGGCAAGATAATTGGCGAGTGCGGCTCGGGTAGCATGGTTGTCGGAAGCGCGACTGTTATGGTTCTGTGCATAGGTGCGGCTTATAGACAATGCTCGGGAGATAAAGCTAGGGCTGGTGAAATTACTCCTAAGGACCTAGATTTGTAATGAGCTTGAAACAATGAATAATATAAATCTAGAAGAGTTGGGAAAATACCTTAAAATTATTTTACAGTATTTAGAGATTTTCACCCAAGACTCTAACCTTTCTCTGCATTGAAATATAACTCACTAATTTCGAACTTAAAAAATAATTCATTTAAAGATTAAAAATTAATACAAGCATCTGAGACTTTATATATAGACTCTTTACACAAATAACAGTTCACACAGGAAATAAAAGTGCAATTAAAGTAAATTACAATCTACCAAATTTGGAATAACGAAAAAAAGTTAGATAAATGATTAAACAGGAAATTTTAGATGCATCTGAATCAATTTTAGTAGCTAGACTCAAATCAACTTGCTGGTAAGAAAGTTGGGCTCGGGTAGTTGGGTTTCCCTTGCTCAATCAATGGTGTGAACTAATACAGTGGAAGATCTGAATGAGCATACAACACTCGTTGGAGATGTAGAAAATGACATGACGAAATTGTGCGAGGTATTGACAAGGATACCATGGTCACTGTTGAGGCAAAAACCACGGTGGTGGCAGTGGTAGTTGGCTTATCCAACTTCAAGACTAGAAAGTGGCAATAGTGTAGACACAAAAAGGGGCAGCTCGAGTTGCAATGCCATGGGTGACTCTAGAAATAGCATGATAGTTCTACTTTGCAAAAAGTGACGCCTAAAGGGGGATTTAGTCATGGGTTTGGCAGTCCAATTGAGGGTAGTCAATATAGGCAAAGTGTGAATGGTGTCATCAAAGTGAACCAGGGAGTAATGATATTTTGATCGAATGGTAGGGAGAATGTTGTTCTTTTATTGTATTACGTGAAATTATAATTAAATTAAAAGGATTCTTACCCATGTTCTTGACTTTTCCTTATCTAAGATACTGACTCATTTGAGAATCAATTAGCTCAACCCAAAGAATTTTATTTACTCAAAGTCCAACTATTGTGATAGCAAGCGACCCCTTATACTGGAACCTAATTGCATCGAAATTAAGAATACCAAATACATTGTTGATAAATAAAGAAAATATAAAATTAGATAAAATATGGTGAATTTTCGTCTTTCAATCAATCTCTATCGAGTTAATATGAAAATTTTCAATAAGCTTAAATTGGTCTTCTTGAATTTCTTAAAGTTAACACTGCCATAGAATTCATTAAAATAATTATAAAAGTATAAGAATATACAAATTTCATGAAAATTTGTCTTCAATAGACCCAAATCAACCAAATCTAAATCTTTAATCAACATAAATCTAGAAGGGATCAAATATGGGCTGTTTAGGGTTCCCCCACCTATCTGTTTCTCCTTTTTTTCATGCTATATTCTAACATACTTTCATGCTATATGACTAACGAGGTATTTTAGGTAACATTGTTTTGTACACTTACTCGTCTCGGGCTAACGAACTATTAACTCGAGCAATTCGTTGTATTTTTTTTAGTGTACTCTAGACATGAAAGGGTTATAATTGTTATGATCATATTGCCCTATGTCTTTTAATGTCCATTGATGTTAGATTCTTTTAATTCACACCTTTGTTTTCTTGTTAACCATCAAATTAGCTTAATTTGTCTTTGCTGCTACCACCTGCTTCTATGTTTCTACCTGCCTCTTACATGTCTATACTCAACAGAATCATCCACTTGCTACAACACCAACAATTGCATTTGATCGCTTGGTGGATCCTCTTTTTCCTACTACTTCCACCAAAGATGCTTCCTCATTGGATTGAACCATCTGATGTAGAGTAAAAATGTGCTCATAAGTCATAACATATTAAATATGGTGGAGTTTAGGTGATAAAATTAGAAAGTTGCCAAGTACAGTAAGGGAAAAATCAACACTCCTAAACAAGAAAATATTCAAGCGTTAGGATAGAAATTAATTTGTTTCCATTTTAGAGCATAGTCTTCAACGACATCTTTGTCATGATTTATATGTGAAGCATCTCATGTTATTATCAAACAAAAATGGGAAAAAAAATAGACCCATCAGTATTAAAGGAAAACAGCTACATCTGCTACAACTTTTATTCATTTCCTTACCATATACCGAGAAAAAGTCATGTATATATGAACGACATAAGTTTGCTTCTATTTTTGGCAATTACTTGTTATGATCCCGTTGTTTATTTTCTTTATGCAGCTGGTCGGTGGAACCGGTCCAAACCCTGCCAATATTGGTGACTTATTTTCTGAAGGTTGTCTGAATCCTTACGTTGATGATCCTTATGCATTTGGTTGACAGGTAATTCCAATTATCATATCCTTGTTTGTTTATTCTTTCTAAACCAAGGTTGTTGATGTGATACATATTATGTCTTATGTTATGTTGAAGGACCAGATGAAATAAAACAAAGAAATGCAAATGAAGATTGGCAATCCAAAGCTCCATTAACATTTAGTTTCCGTTTAGTATCTTCTGGTTAACTATTTGTCCCATCTTTTCGCTAACTATTTGTCCTGTTTGATTCTCAAGAGCACATTCTAGCTTCAAAGCTATACAAAAATGTAATAATATTAATTCTCTTTAAGCATGTTTTATTGAAACGCCAAATAGGTGAGTCATAGTTTAGCATGTTTTTGAAACTTGGCTTAGCTATCTAGTATTAAACTAAAGTATAAAAATACAAGATTCATTGAACATCCCCTTGCAAGATGCTACAAAATTCAATAGGAAGAGGCATACTCCTCTCCCAACAAAATAAACTTAATGTAGGATAGGGCGCTAGAAAATCGGGTGCATTATTTACATTACGTGGAATATATGTAATTTTACAAAAACGAATTGATGTAACAATATATACAATATGCTCAAGAATGAGGTCTACATGTGACATCATGGTAAGTGCGGCTACTCTAGGCCTCTTGATAAATCTCCATAATGTTTCCACTGAAGGCTCAAGTGATCTCTTTTTCACTGCTTGTTATCCCACATCAATGTTGGTTGCATGGTGTTGCTCCTTATCCTGGTGGCTCTCTGGTTGTTGGCTTGGAGCTACCAAGAGCTACTCTCAGCTGTCCTCTTCACTACTAGCTCCTAATCACCCATGCGCTACTCTGGGTGCTTCACTCTGATCTCTTACTGCTCCTGAAGGTGCTCCCTGCATCACTTCACTAAGAGATGTTTCACTGCATCTTACTGCTATTCCTACTAATGTTTTTGAGTTTCCTGTTGTCTTATGATGGTCCATTGTAGTGGACGCTTCTAACAAGTCCCTCCATGCACTCCACTACTCTACATGGCTCCTTTGTTGTCATGTGAGGTGTGGTTGTCTTTGGATTATTTTATGTTGGTGTATTATGATCTGGATGAGTTGAAACACCTTCATGGAGTACCCTTCTAACCAAATCCCAAAATCTTCAAGATGTCATGTAGGATTACCTTCGATTCCTCAAGTGCAGCTCATTTCTCTGCGATCAACACCGCACTTGTCAATATTCTTCTACCTCTACCTCAAATAAAGTCCAACAAGTGGTCCCTAATGATATATCCAGCTCCAGTTATGTCTCATCCTTGTACTTACCTATCAAAGTTAATTTTGATACATCCATGGGTTAGGGAAACCCAAGTATTAGAGCTGGGAGTATAAGTCCTTGACCTATTGGGTTTCAGTCACTCCTATGATGGATCAAATCATTAACTGTGATGTTTAGCATAGTGATTGCGATAGCCTTTATTGAGGGGACCAACCTGTCATGCACATTGGAATTACGTGCTAACCAACAATAATAAAAGCTTGCAGCTTCCGGTTGAAGCCGCATATCCCTTTTATTACGTTTGATCACCCCGCCATCTCCTCGAACTTGACCTGCAAAGGAAGCGTTAGTGGACAAGGATCTTGTTACACACACTGCTCCATATAGTCTACAATTCGATCCAATATGCTCAACACTCCCCTACGCCACAGCTCCATAAATGCAACATTGTGTCTGAAAATTGTCTCTAGTGCAGCCAAACTTTGGTAGGGATTGCATCCTTACACAACCTCCATAAGAATGCTTGAATCCCTTGTTGGGTGGGGATTCTCCAACACCAAACTCTAGTAAAGGCTCCCCCCTCCAGAGTGAATGGAGAAATATAAAGTGTAATTGTGGGTATCTTTAGTGATTGTTGCCACCTAGGCCAGTCTATCACTATCAGTCCTGTGATCTTGTCTGATTATCAACATACGCTCCTGCAGTTTTTGGCCAAATAACTGATCAATCCTTTCTTTATCTCACTCCAACCCTCTGGACACTATAGCAACTGTGGCTGGGATTTTCTCAACATACATACTAATAAAGGTTGGCCATCGATGGCACTATAGAGAGCCATGGGCCTCCATAAAGGACATTGAAGTACCTTACTCTATTAACCATATTATTGTTGGTTCCTCCCTTATGGTAATATTGAGATTTTGATATTTAGAAATATATTTATGTTAATTTGTATTAACAAAATTATTTAGTGCTTTTAATCATAGTTTTATTAAAATTGCATCTTAATTGTGATCAATTTCAATACTTGGAAACATTTATTTGCATTAAAATTGAGATTAAATCAAGTTGGAGAGAAGTGATCAAGTATTCAAGATTAAGTGGAGAAAACTTCATCTATACTATTGTATCTTTTATTTTTATTTGAGAGTAGAATTTTCGTGAGGTTGATTTTGATTGCTAGAATATCTTGGATGCGAGTTTTAGCACTTCAAATCCCATACATGTTAATTAAATAATCTTAAAATCAATTAAAAAGTTGAAATTCACTTTAATGTATTGCCTGGTAGTAGTTAGGTCAATCTGGAGGTTGACCTTAGGCTATGCCAGCTCCAAGGAAGCTCTAGCTTGGTTGGAGGGCAACATGCAATGTTGAGGTCGACCTGGGCAGTGACCTACGACAGAAACTTTGACTTTCTTAGGAGATTTTTCTAGGTCGACCTGGAGGCGACCTCAGTAGTTAGGTCGACCTTAGATCTTACCATTGGCCTTTTTCGAATCTCCAATGGCTAGTTGGGGGTCGACCTCCAGATCTCTTCTAACCTATTTTTTTAGTCGTTGGAGCATTCATTATATAAAAAGATGGGGGGTATTGGGGCATTCTGTTTGACTGATTGAACACTCTAATTGCTACCAACAACCACCTTCATTCTCCACCATTCTAAAGTGTACAAAGCTTTCAAGCGGAGATTTAATCAAGCATTCAAGGCAATCTAAGCGTAACTTGGACTCAGTGCTTAAGTTTTTCATCCACTCTTCTTTTGGTTCTCAAGATTCAATCATAGGAAAGAAGAATGGGTGATTTTTTTTATTGTAATATCTTAGTCCTTTCTTTTTGCCTTCATTTTTTGTGTGAAGAGGACCTCTAAATAAGAGTTGGAGGAGATGAGTGAGTATGCCCTCATTTAAATGTGAGGAGGGCCTTTAGTGAGTGGATAGAGGAAGATTTGTGTATGGGTTTCTTCGCCTACACCAATGAGTGTGTTATAGTGAGATTCTTCCGATCGGGGAGGGGTGAATTAGGCTCGTGTTTGAGCCAAACTACGTTATAGCGTGTTCATTGTGGATATAATGTTTTTTCTTATTTGCACTTAAATTTGCTTTCGCTTGTGTTATCTGTTTTTCATTTGTTGCATTAACTATTTATATTAAGTAAATTAAATCTAAATTTTTTTATTACGTCTATTCACCCCCTCTTTAGACGTCATATTTGGTCCTAAATTTGGTATCAGAGCGAGCACGGGTTCGATCCCTAGCAATGCGCGGGGGGGGGGGGGTTAGGTTGAGCATAGCACATAGGTCAATTTAGGCCAAGTCACGGTGGCGGAGGCTAGGTGGGTTAAGTCACGAGTGTGGCAGAAGCCAGATGAGTCGAGTTATGCACTCACGTCCAACGCCCAACTCGATAAGTAATGTGTGGCTATCGAAAGACCATTACGATCAACCTATGGTACTAGTGTGTTATGTGTAATAAGAGATTTAATAGCACCCCTCCTATTAGCATTTGCTTTTAGGAGGTTGGCAAGCGCTAAATATCTTAAGCACTAGTTTAGAGACTTAATTTGTTGATCTCTTTTTTGGTAAAAGCACATTGTAAGGTAGTGACGCATCTAGCATTTGTCATATACTTTTTCTTATCATTTTCACTCCAATTTTCTTCATCTAATTCTAATTCGTCCTTATCCTTAGGTGACATGTATCCCTTCTTAAAACTAATTATGTCAAAGCTAGTTTGAATAAATGTGATTATCCTCATCTTCTAATATGCAAAATCCAGTCCATCAAATAAAGGTGACTTATGGATAGATTGACCCTCTTGATTCCTAGAAGTTATACTACTTCTGGGTGGTTAAACCTAAGTAGAAGTTCAGGCTCTGATACCAAGTGTCTAAGATTTTTAGCGCTTGCCAACTCTTCTAAAAGCAATTGCTCATAGGAAGTGTACTACTAAATCTCTTATTACACATAGCATCCTAGCACTACGAGTTGATCCCAATGATTTTTCGACAGTCGCACATTACTTTTTGGCATGGTGCTGGATATGAGCGTATGACTCAGCCCAAACTGGCCTACACACTACACTCAGCCCAACAATTATATGGTCATCAATTAGTTTCCCTCCCATGCAAATCAACCTCCACATCCAGGAGTTGCCTCGTCTCTCCACAAACTGTGAGCTACGCCCATCGTATTTAGCATAGAAGCTATCTTTGTAAATTTAGTTGCATGCTTGACCACGAAGAGCTGTCTCCAATTACGGAGGTTGTGGATGCTCAATACCCCTTTGTTCTTTGGATTGCACACTTCCTCGCAGGCCACATAATGCATAGCATTGGACTCTATGCATCGATTTCAGAGGAATGTCCTTATGAGTCTCTCAATCTCTTCTAGAACACTTAGTGAGATATAAGTATGTGATGAGGCGTAAACTGGCATGGACATCAAGATGCTGTCGATGAGTGTGATCGTCCTTACTAGTGTTAAACTCCTAACGCCCCATGTAGAAATTCTTCCTCTAACTGCTACCACTATCATTGAGAAATCTGTTTTCTTTGGTCTGCACTTAGTGAGCGGCATCCCTAGGTAACGCCATTGCTATTCTTCTTGCATCGTGAATCTCTTCCTTTTCACCACCATTTGACNATTTTTTTATATTAAAATTTATGTATTGAGGATGAAAAATAAAAAAATTATTTAATAAAATGGGCCATTTTGGCCATGGCCTGGCCAAGATGGCCTCCAACCAAACAGGGCCTTAGTTGTAGTGCGACTGAATATTATGGATGATTTTTTAGCATTCACCGGCTGACTAGAGCAGTCACAGTAGCATTTCAGAGTTTGCTTTAAAGTAGTCGCAGCTATATGCCTTAGCAAAGAATAATAGATTATCAGCAAACATCAAGTGAGAATGCAATGGAGCTCTGGGGCTAACTTGGATGCCTGATAAAATGCCCTTATCCATCTCTTTATGACTAGCATGGATAGAACCTTGAAGCTGAGGATGAAGAGGTGGTGAGATAAAGGACACCCTTATCTCAAACCCCTATTTGCAATAATCCATGACGACCTCTTTCCATTTATCAAAGTGCATATCTCGGTCCTTTGATGCACAAGCTAACCTATCTCTTCTGCTGGTCCGGGACTCCAAGCCAACTAAGCATGACATCAACATAATCCCAGTTGACCTTGTCATATGCCTGTTGCATATCATCCTTCACAATCATATACCCATCTCTAGACTTTAGTGGTTCTCAATTTATGCTTCACCTCCTGAGCCAAGATGCAATTGTCCGCAATAAATCTTATTAGGACAAAGGCACCCTGCTTTAGCAAAACTAACCTTGTGATGTGCTCCTTCAGCCTGTGCACAAATACTTTTACAACCGCTTTATATATTGTAGTACACAAACTAATTGGCCTGAACTTCTTAGGCTGCTTTGTATTACTAGTCTTGGGTACCAAAACAATAAAGGTGTCCTTCCATTCCTACAGCATAAATCCTGTGCTAAACATGTGAAGGACTGCTCAATTACATCATGTTTCATCGTGGATTAGTAGCCCTTTAAGAAAGAACTAGTGACATCATTTATCCTTGAGGCCTTGTCGTTTTTTAGAGGAAACACTGTCATCTTGATCTCCTCCATCGTGATTGCTTGAATCAAATGTGAAGATGTTGAATGTGATAGTGTGACTTTCGAGTGCAAATCATGTTCTGTCTTCCTAGAATTGGCTTCTCTAAATTGAAGTATGAGAATAGCCTGGTTTAGCTTCCTTGTCCTGCCTAGTAAGTCTCTGACCTCCTCATTGCTATACTTCTTAAGGGCCTTGAGAAGTCGGGTGCTTTTCTTACATAATACGTGGTACTACCCTTGATATGATATCTCATACTGTCTACACAATAACTGTAACCTCCTTATAAGACAGCGTATCTTCAAATTTTAACCCTTGGGCAATGGTTGAAGCTAATATGGGATGGCGGTAGAGTTGTACAAAATCTGAATGAGTGACTTGTAAACCGGCCCAGTATGCGAATGAGGATGGTAGAGTTGGCCATCCAACTTCTCCCAAATTCTTCTGCCCTTGATTATTGCACCAAGTGTATGCCAGCCCAATAAAGCCAGCGTCCTGTAGATCACCGTCATTAATGTAGTCTTGGAACTCTTGACTATGAAAGGCTGACCCTCTCTCTTCTCCTCCTGACACACCACACAATTGAAGTCACCTCCAATCACCACTCGCATAGATTCCACGAATAGTGCATCTCCCACCTTTGTCAGTCATAACCTCCATTGATAAAACCTGCTTGTGTTCAACACCATCTTCAAGAGAGATCAAACAGGGTGTATGATCTTTAACTAAGGTGTTGAGGTAATTCCAGGAACTTTTGTATTCTGTTTCCATACCTCTACAACTCTAAAAGATTACTTATTCATGAGAATAATGGGAAAGGCCTTTGATCTCCAACACCGCCTTAGTACCCTCCTTATAAAGACCTTTTCCTAGGGCACTTTTTAGGTAACGTAGTATTCTCATGGTTGCATCCCAATGCGGAGTGTGGGGAAATTGTAAAAATTGGCTGACTACACTTATTACAAATGATATGCCTGGTCTAATTACAGTAAGGTAGTTAAACATTCCTACCAATCTGTGGTATTGGCTAGGATCTGGAATAGGGTCACCCTATTCTGCTATAGGCTTAACATTTGGATCCATAGGAGTATCAAATGATTTGTATCCCAACATACCAGTCTCTTTTAACATATCCAAAACATACTTTCTTTGGGCTATAAAGATATTGACCTTGCTACCTCAATGCCCAAGAAGTTTCTTAATTGTCCTAAATTTTTGTGTAGATGTTCCTTCAGCTTGCATATTCCATCATTATCATCGCCAGTAATTATGATATCAACATATACAACAGTAGGATCCGTTTTATTGTCTTTGATGTCATATAAAACACAGAGTGGTTTGACCCGCTTCTAGTCATGCCAAATTCTAGTAAAGCAATACATAACTTCTCAAACCATGCCCTAGAAGATTGCTTCAATCCATATAATTTTTTTTTTTAATTTACAAACTAATCCTGGCTCCCCCTAAGCAACAAACCTTGGATTTTGCTTCATGTGTACTTCCTCCTCCAAATCTCCATGTAGAAATGTGTACTTGATGTCTAACTGGTGGAGATCCCAACGATATATTGCAACTAGGGTCAAGAATAAGTGAATTGAGGCAACCTTGGATATTGTCAAGAATGTATCCAAATAATCAATTCCAAAAATTTGTGTAGCCTTTAGCCACATGTCTGGCTTTTAGATGATCGATAGTTCCATTGGGAGAGTATTTTACTATGTACACCCATCAACATCTGACTGTCGACTTTCCTAGAGAAAATTAAATCAAATCCCTTGTACCACTAGAATGCAATGTTGATATTTCTTTAGTCATAGCTTGTCTCTATTCAGAATGTGAAAGAGCCTCTGTAATAGTCTTAGGAATAGATACTGATGAAAAATAAGATACAAAGGCCATATAATTAGGAGAGAAACAATCACAAGAGAGTGAGAAAGAGAATGGGAAGTGGTACATTTTCGGCACATCTGTGACGGTCGACCAAAGTCGAACATTTTTTCGTATAGCAATAGGAAGGTTAAGATCAATAGATGGATCTATGACAGGATGAGTGTTTGACACAATAGCAAAGTCCATGGGCTCGTTTGTGACTCTTTTGTTATGGTCATCGACTATGTACTTGTAGAGGCTTGGGAATATGAAACCATTGTGTTTGCAGATGGTTTTGAATTTGTATGGGAATAGGAATAGATAGAGACATAAAAGTAGGTAGTGCCTCAAGAGTAGAGATAGGAACAGACAAAGGTATGGAAGTAGGTAATGCCTTAAGTGTGGACTCTGGAGTAATAAACGTGGTATTGAAGAATAGAGTGGGTTCGAAGAAGGTCCCATTAGCTTAGACAAAAGCTCAATTGAGTTCTGGTGAATAGCATTTGTATCTTTTTTGGAGGCAAGAGTATCCCAAAAATACACTTAATTGACTTTTGGGACAACTTATCTCTTTGAGGAGATAATATATGCACAAAACATGTACAACTAGATATTGGAGGTGGAAGACTATCTATTGTATCACGAGAAAATAAAATATTAAAAGTTATATAGTGATGAAGGATAGCGGAAGGCATTCTGTTAATAAGATGACATGCTGTGAGGACTGCATCCTAATATTTGAGAGGGTCATTCATATGAATCAATAAGATACGTGCAGTCTCAACTAAATGTCTATTTTTTCATTTAGCAACACCATTTTGTTGCGGGGTATAAGAATATAAAAATTGATATAATATACCATGACAGGACATATAAGACTGAAAAGCATGAGAAAAGTTCTCTTCGCATAATCGCTACGTAGGATATGAATAGGAATACCAAATTTTGTTTAAATTTCAGCACAAAATGAGGTAAAAGTAGAAAAAAGTTCAGATTTATCTTTTAAGGTAAAGTCATGTCATTCTAAAGTAATCATCAATAAAGGTGACAAGTTTTAAAACCAAGTTTGAAAGTGATGTGACTAAGACCCTAAACATCTAAATGAACAAGAGAAAATGGAGTGGAAACACGTTTATCGATATAATTAGGAAATGACATATGAGTGTTTTTCTAATTAACAAGACATTCAAGATTTTTGATGCTAGATAAACCAGGAACCATTTTATGCAGACATTGTAAGTTAGAGTGCCCTAGACGACTATGCACCTGTTGCAGAAATGCATCTACTGTGAATGCTGGAGTCACATTTAAGTAATAATAACCTCTGGGCTCATACCCTGTACCAATCACTCTTCTTATTTTTAAATCTTGAATAGAAATAGAGTTATGAGAAAAGATTTCTGAACAATTAAGACTTTTTGTGAGTTTGCTTATTAGAAATAAGACTTAATGGAAATTTAGAAAAATAAAAAAAGGATGATAAGAATAATATTGGGATGGGAGAAATATTTTTAATACCTTTTATTGTAGATGTAGATCCATCAGCAAAGATAACATTAATAAGGGGTATGAACTCCTTGAGATTAGTAAATGAAGATATATTATTAGACATATGATTTGAGACATTTGAATCAAATATCTAGAGTAATGAGATGGATGTATGAGTAAGACAAGCTATCAAGAACTCATTATAAACAAAATGTAATGGGTTCTATAGCAGTTTGCATAGCTTCAGACTAAAGAAGCTTAAAGTATTCCTTCACGGGAACTGCAATAGTGGATCTTTCACAATAGAGATTGTATTCATGACTTCTAGATCTCTCATACTCTATTATTATAGTTATGCACTTTTAGATCCTGTTTGGTGCGAAGATCAACTAATTTAAAAAATAATAATAATAAATAAATTTTTATTATATTTTACATAAATTTTAATATAAAAATATTATTTTATTTTATATACTAAATTATTTTTAATAAAATTACCTACTTTATTTCGTATGGAGCTCCTCTAGGCTTTTTCCTTTGTTCAGCCTATTAAGGGAAGAGGGGGAGCTGGACGGCCCGTGTAGGATGGTCAACTGTCTTTGAGGAGCGGTGGGGCCCGCATAATTAATGAAGGCTGAGGTGGCGCATGTTGGAACCAAGCCGCAGGAGAACCCAGAAGGACTGTTGGGTGGGTGCGTCGAAATGTCAAACTTAGCATCGAGGTTGTTGAGGGGGCGCGAGGAAAACGCGGAGAGCACGCGGGAGGAGTTTTCTGCCGCACACTGGCGTTTTCGTGTTACATTTCAATTCCTATTATAATATATGTAGCCACCTATGTTACTTGTATAATTAAGTTAGCATGTATATTGCTGTGTATGTAGCCAAATTGCTCTCTATGTAGCCACAACTCTTATTATAAGGGACAACAGCTGTACTCAATGGGATATGAAATGGAATAGAACTTTCTGCTTCTTTATCTTCTTCTTTCTCTGTTTATCTTTTCCCCTTCTTCTCTTCCTCTTCCTGTGTCTTTTTTTTTTCTATTATCTATTCTTTCTTCTCTTTGATTGCAAGTTCTCTGTTTGAATTGTAACATTTCGTCCACTGGGTGGTGTGCCTGGTGGCACCTGACCGAAGCCACCGGCATCTCTAAACTGGAGGTCGCCGGAGAACTACGTGCAATCCGTGCTGTTGCGGTTGGGCTTCCCCTACCAAGGCAAAGGGATGAACGCTGGTGAGCTTCGTGCGAGCTTGTGACGAGCCGGAGATTAGGCTGGTAACGCTGGTTTCCGCACAGAGAAAACGCCGGGGTGATGCGGCCTTGCAGCTTTCTCGTCACATTGGCAAGGGTTAGACGGAGCCGTAGGAGTCAGCAAAGGCCACAGGAGTTGGAGGAACTGGACCGGTGATACCCTATCCTAGTGCTCTGATACTAAGGGTGGCAATTTATACCCGTACCCGATTAAACCGCCTTGACCAGCCCCATTAACGGGTATGGGTACTCAAATTTCATTCACGACCTGCGACCCGCCCCGCCCCGCCCCGTTATGAAATGGGACAAGTTCGGGTATGAGTCAATCATACTCGCCCCGCCACATACTCGACTCGATGCAACTCAAAAATTTTAAAAATCTAATATCCGAATGATGCATTTCATGAAAATTGATCTATTTCACTTTTTATAGTAATCTTAGTTTACTTTTTTTAAGTATTTATGTTTAGAGTTGTAATAATTATTTTTTAGTTTTATAATTATTTTAAAAAGTATTTATTTTTTTTAAGAATGAGAAAATTTCTTGTAGATGTCCTAATTAAAAAATAGTTAGATTTGTATATATAAAATTTGAACTTATTATACAATTAAGATTTTATTTTAACTTAGTTATTCATAAAATTAACATGTAAAATTTTGTAGTATTTTAACTTACGTACATAATGGTATTTGATATTAAATAGTCTTTGTTGTCTTACATGGACAAACTCATGGTTAAATCACAAAGCAGGGGTGGGTCGGGTCGGGTAACCCGACCTACAGAGAAGGAACGGGGCGGGGCGGGGCAGGGCGAAAACAGGTATGGGTAATAAATAATATATAGCGGAGTGAATATGAGTATTCATAAACCCAACCCATACTTGGCCCATTGTCATTCCTATTTAGTACCATGTGAACCGGCCCCTCTATTTCACTTCAACAATGATATATATACAACTACAACATGTGCTTCACATATAGGTCCCTAGAATAATTCTATATTCACGTGTTAGTCCTCAACGGACTGCAAGGAATGTCGAGTCTTAACATGATTTGAATTATATGCTTCCAGGAAAAGGGCATATTAAGGTTATAAAATTTTGGCAGTGCCTTACAAATTAATCTAGCATTAGCAAGTCATGGACAAACTTGTTTTATACGTTTAAATGGAGAAAACTAAACCGTCAACTTTGGTAAATTGATACACATAGGTCAACATTATGTTAGATTCACATGATTCCTGCTTATGTCTACATGTCAACATGATTTCCATGTGATGTACTGAAGTTTACATGCAGAAATTTACAGTAAAACAGGAATGAATATTTAGGGCTATGTAAAACTTGCACACTGTACATTGCTCAGGCATTAAATTCTGGCTCGCTATTCATCTTTCGTCCATTCGGGTTGCCAAATTTTGCTGTAGTAATTGGAATAACCGCAAATTCTACCTTTCTGTTCTCTTTTGTTCCATTTGTGGTCAGATTCTCCTAAATCTCAGAACATATGGTCTGGGTGTAATGACACGGGGCCCAAGTTGAGCTCAATTTATAAAGTGAATGAATACCCATTTACCTAAAGTCTAGACTAATAAGGCAGCATCATTATTTGTACATTAAACCACAATTTGTTGAATATCCAATATAGGACAATTCTTCATGTGTATTCAAAACAATTTTCCTGTCACATAAGAATTGCACTCACATTGGATTCACTTTCTCTTCAGTGGGTCATTTTAATCTATGAAGTCCATGCATACTAAGAGCTCATTTAACCACCTGGAGGTGCATTGGTAGTCACCTGCTTTTGGAATATTTTTCCTTAATCAAGTAGAAGGATGCCAAGACCCACGGGAGAGCAACTTAATCCTAGATGAACCATTCACTATCATACTTGTTAGTGGTGATACTTTTGTGGCCCATGTTTGATGATATGTGAATAGACACCTATCAACCAAAAAGTCTAGGCCAATGAATTAAGGAACATCACTTGTATAGTTGTATATGAACAAAACTTCTAATGTGGGATGATTCTCCATGTATACTCCAACTAATTCAAGCAAATAAAGTTTTGGAAACATATCATAAAAGTTTACATGAGTTGTAGAAATTTTGGTAGAAAGATAATCATGAACTACCACCACCACCACAATAGCAACAAAGCCTTAATCTTAAACTAGTTTGAGTCAACTATTTTGATTTCTCTTCTTTGTTCAATATTAGTAAAAGCAACTGAATCTGAGTGCAATTGTCAATGTCATGTTTAATGATCTCATCTCGAGTCAACTTTGGTCTTTCCTCCTTATCTTTGGCATTGTTTGATTCCAGTGCCTCTATAGATCGAAAAAGGATACTAGTCAAACCACCTTAAAATGTCTCACACACATCTTATCTTATACTCATGACACACCACCATCTTCTTGATAAATTCTTTTAATGTGCCACACCCTATTATCATCACTCATCTAAGCATTGACATCTCAGCTTCATGAATCTTTTTGCTATTTCCCGCATAGCTACTCAATATTCACTCCCATATAATATAGCTGGTTTAATATCCTTCATTTAATTTTCTGTCCTTGTGCATAAAAGAGAAACAATAGCATTCTAGCTTAGCACTTGGTGAGGCTTAAAATTTAGCTGTCTTTTAATTCCTTTAGTACTCTTCTGCAGGAGCAGACCAAACTTGGCTATCAGACGCGAACTTGCGAACCGACGGCCGTCACATAACTTCTTCAAAACCCTCGGCTGAAAATGAGGACGATGTGTTGACTCTCCTCCAGGTTCTTGCTACAAAGTTTAGCTGAACTTGATAACCTCAACTTCATCTGAATGATTTCTTTATCTGCTCATTTCTTTACTAAAAAAAAAAGAATGAATTCCAACCTATCCCCTCCCGTATCCCACACATAACGCACTATCAAAATTTTTGGTGGTAAACTACTCGGTCTATGGATTGTAGTTTGGATTGTTGGTATTAAACCTTGCAAAACTAGTTTGATCTTTAATGGAAGTTAACCTGGAGGTCAGGTGGTTTAGGCTGTTGCACGCTACTTATAGCTTAATTTCTTGATTCTTTCCTATTCAAATTTATTCCCAATTTCCTCGAGAATTATATTTTAATTTAGAGAGTGTTTGGTTCAATATTATTATTTGTATTGGAGATGTTAATTATTTAGTTTGATGATACGTTTAGGTAAAAAATTACAAAATTCTTGTTGAAATTAACATTTTGTTTGGATAGAATTATTATTTTAGAGTAATATTTGGTCCAATGCTATTTAGATGTCTGTTTTATCTAACTATTTAGGCTATTAATATATTGTTGTTTGTTTGGTCGTAGTATTTAGATATTATTAGATAGTGGCTATTTTATAATTTTTTAATATTAAGTAGTGTTTGATTTAATGTTATTTTGATAATATGCGTGAATAATTTTTTTAAAATATATGAAATTGTTATTATAATGATGATAATATTTAAATAATATTAGCATAATATGAAAGGTATTATTGAATTAAATGCTCTCTTAGTCAAATGTTATTTTTAAATGATATTTAAACCTTAGCTTAATAGTAATAAAGAACTGGGAGATTGTTGTCATTTTCTAAGGGGAAGGTTTTCTAAGGTTTTGGTGGAGATTGTTGTCCTCTTTAAATTAATAGTATTTGTCATCTTTAAAACTTACTTTATAAATCACATTATTTATAAATTTTAATATTAAGTTAAAAAAATTTAAATTGTATATAAATATTAATATTAATATTAATTTAAATTTAAATTTAAATTTTGTGTACTATAAAAATTATCTTTCATCTTAATTTTAAAAACAATTTAACTAAATTAATGATAATTTAGATGTAACATGGACACTTGAGATAATATTAATATTTAAATAGTATTTTCCTCTGAAAATGTTGAATCATGCATCCTTTTAGATAGTTTATTAATGGTAGATGAAACGAAATTTGCAATAAAGCAAAAAATTGTGTTTGAATTTTCGTTGTTATTAGTTATTATTTTTCGTTAGCTTCAGCCATAATCTCAAAAGGGATATTATACCTGATAGATGTATCCTCAGTGATCTAAAAAATAATAATTATTTAATTAAATAATATTTATAAATACTTTTTTATAAAATTATAAAAATATCAATAAAAGATAATATTTAAATAAATATCATGATATTTAAATTATATAATGTAATATTAAGATAATAATGAATTAAATATTTTTGTTATTTATTAAGTAATTTAATCAATTAAAATTATAAAAATATTTTATTAATTTATTGTTAACATTTAGATTTAACATTGAATTCCAGCAGTATACGTGGCATCTAAAGGCTTTTTTTTACCATCATGTATGATGTTTGATCATTCACAGCTTTTTGTGACATTAGTCGCGATGTTGATCATCCACAGCTTCTCGTGACATTAGCCGTGATGTTTAGCCATCAATACCTTGTTGCTAGTAATATCGGTTACGATATTTATTCATACACAGCTATCACTGTCCCTTACCTTGATGGAGACTGTCACATCAGCACGATTTCTACTAAGTTGCAGGTTCCCGCCAGTCATATAGATCGAGAATTTGCATGCCCTTGCCACTATCGACGATTTTTCTATAGCCGACAATTGTGAGGCCGACAGTATGGAGTCGATGATTATAATATTTTGGCCTAAAAACATGCTGAACTCTATTATAGCTTATTTATAAATACCTCTGAGTAGAGCTCCAAAGGTAGAGAATCATCAAGGACGATCATCGAAGATAGATAAACTGAGCTTGTATTCTTTTCTTTTTCTTTTTTCTTCTTGTATGGGTCCTTTGACCAAACATTTGAACATTAGTGAAACATTTTTTTTTCTGACTCTACGGTAGACATAAGAGAAGCTATTCCTGAACTACTTTACATCCTTGTATGCTTTTCTGGATAATTCTTGGCTCATTCTTTGTGCCAACGTTCTGGGCTAGAAACATTGCGTGTCGCTAATTCTCAGAACTTCTATCTCTCTCCATTTAAATCAATATTTATTATTTAATTAGTGCAATTATGTAACACAATTCTCTTCTCACCTCTCTTTTTCTCTTTAGAAAATGCCACTTAAAAGACAAACCTAGGGACTGTTGTGTGAGCAATTCCTCCCCCTAATTTAGTTTCACCTTGGACTTTGATTTTATTATTTTATATTTAGGAGTATTTACATGCATAACACATTTTTTTAATATTTACATATTAAAGGATCGATTCGTAAATATTGTGGTATAAACGCATAAAATTTTAAAAATTTATACGCCACATACCCACATCTATTCTTAACAGAATTTACAAAAATGTAAGATATATTATTTAAAAATGAATAATTAATATTTATAAATATGATAATTATGTATGTAATCATCCTTTTTGTTTATTATTCGAACAGTGGAAGCTACTAGAACTTCATATTTGATAACACAGCATATATTTAATGGAAATGTGCTATGTCATAAAAAGAACTTATAAGCATTGTGGGTGAAACTTGGGGTACCTATCACCAATTAGTCACAAATGTTGGAGGGATCTCACCCTGCTTATAGAATAGTATGCATAGATCGTATTTTCAATTTTGTGCACCTAATCGTGATCGACTACAGACACGCTTGCATTCATCCAGTCTCGCAAAATCAGGGCGCGGGGATGCGATATTTGAAATGTGAACACAAAATAAATCATATTTTTGATTTTAAGCGCAGAATCATGATCTATTATGAAAAAAAGAATTATTTAAAAAACTGTGTTAATTGAGGATAAATTTATTATGTATATGTTTTGTTATGAAGTAAAAGATTGACGGTATAGAAGGCCGTCCCATTGCCAACTTTGCGTTGAACATTTTTATAATAAATTAAAAACTACAATAATATGCATAAAACTGAGATGCTCTGTTTGGTAATAAGAAAAAAAAAAGAAAATTTGGTTGAAATTTTTAATTATTTTTGAAAAATGTGTATGATGTGAAATAAAATAAGTTGATTATATTAAAAATTGTGTAGTATATGAAATAAAATTGATTGATTTATTGAGAATTGTGTTGGATGTGAAATAAAGTGATTGTTTAATGTTGGAATTTGTGTGAGATGAGATATAAAATAATTTTTTAAATTTTTTTAAAATATATTTATGATTTTGGCCATGGCTAATTTTAGCCATGATTTTTAGCCCATTATCAAACAGGGCATGACTTACACTAGGGGGTAAAAAAGGTCAGTGGGTCAAGTTCGGGTGGAACCTGAATTCGACCAGGCCCGAGTAGCCTCAACTCGAACTTAACCCATTATTAAATGAGTCACAATGCATGACCCGAACCTGATCAGATCAATAAATAGGTCATGTTGGCGAGTTGACTCAACCTATTTATAGAGTATGTTTTTGACAAATACCTAACCCGACCTGACCTGACTCGACCAGATTATTCCCAACCCGAACATGACCCGTTTAATAAACGGGTTGGAATTCATGACCCATACCCGAAATTTTCAGGCCGAGTTCACGGGTCGGATTATACGTTGCCACCCCTAACTTACACATACATTGTAGGAATGGAAAATAGTACAACATACCCCCTTTTTGTTAAATAAAACTTTTCTTTGAATTGAATAAAGCTAAAATTAGGTAGCAATATATGACTTTGATCCGTGAACATGACCCGAACTTAGCTTAAGAGTTTTGAGTATGGGGTTATAAATTTTGACTTGTTTGTTAAACAGGTCGAATTTAAGTTGCATATAATCGAGTCGAGTTAGATCCGAGTTACTTATTTATTAGCATTTATTTTATAAGTTGGTCAAGTTGGCAAATTGACTCGATTTATTTATTAATCAGGCTGGATTTAGATTCGAGTCAATTATCTTAACCCATTTATTTTATGATCGAGTTGGGTCCGATTCAGGCTCGAACCGAACCCGACCCGCTGACCTGTTTCTCCTCCCTAGCTGGCTAAAATTTTGCAACGCGTTAATGATCTGCTATATATGGGCATCTCCATCTCATAGTTTGGGAGAAAAAGAAGGACTGCCCCAAGCTATTATTTCCCGCTAGCTTTTAACTTCTTGCTCTCCCCTCTGTCCTCTGATCATCTCCTTCTTCCTTCGCTTCTGATCTCGTCTTCTCTTCTCCTGCTCGGTTGGAGAGATCATGGGGGAGAAGATGGCGGAGCTGGAGAAGAAGCTGAAGCTGAAGCAGCGGGGGAAGGAGCTGAAGCGCCTCGCCAAGAAGGGCGCCGAGGTCCTCGGCTCTTCCTGCAGGAAGGGATGGAAGAAGCTCAGAAAGCTCGCTAAAAAGATCAATATGCCCTCCTAGATCTTCCTCCTCCCCTCATCATCCCCATCATCATTATTATCTCTCTCTCTCTCTCTCTCTCTCTCTCTCTCTCTCTCTCTCTCTCACTCTCACTCTCTCTGATTCATTGCTGTTGTGCTGCATGTGATTTGCTATATTACTGTTTTTCTAACGTTATTTAAAAATATTTATTTAATTTAATTTGGTTTTAATTAAATTGTGCTTTAATTTGCTTGTGAGACATGCATCAATTAAGGTACATATTAATTAATATTTTTGATATTATTGCAAATTATGAATGAATTGAAGAAGAAAAAAAAAAATCTAGTATTAATCTATTGCTTTAATTCTCATGTGTAAATCATACTTTTCATTTTTCATGTCTAATAATATTTGATTGCTTCTGAGTGTGACGGAAGTAACACTTTCGTGATCAATAATATTTTTTTGTTATTATAAGATTTTCTAATTTACGTAGCTATTAGATTTATCAATTACGCGCGATATGTAACGTTAAAATTAGAAAATTTCATTTAAAAGTGCGTAATCATAATTTTACCACAAAAGTTTCTCTTCGCGTCCTTCTACCACCATGTCAGCAATTGAAATTTCAAATCATATTCGATTAATATGATTGAAAACACATCTAAAAAATGATTCACACAAAGATCGTATACATATATTTAATATTTTTGTTTAATTTCATTTTTAAACAAATCATTTCGCAATCTAATTATCTCCGTTTGCCTCGTGAACGATTGAGATTATCGCAATTTAAGATTTCAGATGCAAACACGCGAAAACTAAACTAATTCATTCAGATTAAAGAAAGCAGTTATAATATTTTACAAATTAGTTGTAGGGATTGTATTTAATTCAAGGTGAAACCAAATTGTGTTACTAAATTACTAACATTAGTGGTTAATTATATAGATTGCATGAAAAAATAAAATTCACGTAAATAACAGAACTATTTTGAAATTATTCCGGAGCCTGATATGCATGAAAACTAGATTTTTTTGTGTTAAATAATTTAGAAATTATAAAATTGGGGTGATTTTTAAAGCTTTTCTTAATAAGTTTAAAATCATTTATTATTTTAACTATTTTAATTTTGGACTTTAAAATAAAATTTACAATTTCTAATTGTAAAATGAATCATGTTAATAAGCACCTAAATACCGAAGAATTAATTCAAAATCAAATTAAACTGATTAATTTTATTTAATTTTAATTAAATTAGATTTAGTCAGTTCCGATTTTAAAAAAGAAAACCGAGCGGTTCTGTTCGGTTTCGATTCTTTATTAGAATTATGAAATTAAATTATGTCAATTTGAATTCAATGTTTTCTTGAAACTGATTCAAACTAAACTAAGTAGGAAACCAATTTTTTTAAAATTTAATTTCTTTTATTTTTTAATTTTTATTTTTAAAAATTTAAAATATTAATATTAATATTTTAAAATTATATTTTAAAAAATTAATAATTATAAATTTTTTTATAATCTAATAATAAAAAATAATGATTGTAATTTAATTAGGACTAAATAATAATATTTTTGCAATCTCAAATTCTTAAATTAAAGTTTTCTAAAAAGCGGGACCAGTGTGAAATAAGCTTACAACCTTAGGGACCCGGATACTATTCACTTCAATGTACGAACTCCGACGGGCTGGAGCACCGTTTTGCAGCCTCAACTTCTGCATTCTCCATTTCCCCCAGCTCGTATATGGAGACGGAGGAGGGGCTTTTGCAAATGCGGCTCCGGCGTAGCAAGTCGCCGCCGGCGGTGAATTGGGATCCAACAGTTTATGCGGTCGAATCAGAGATTGGCCGCTGGGCCAATGGCGTCGGGCGGAGGGTTTGTGCTGCGCTGTTATTTTTGATGATGAAACCAGGGAAATGACTATTGTTTAGCGATCGTTTGTTAGTCTATCTAACGTTTTACTTTTTATATATAGAATGAAAGATCATATTCCAAGCTTTTGTATGATCTGAATAACGTGTGTTCTAAAGGAGTTAGATGAAAGATCTCAATTAGCAGACCAATTTAATTAATTGAACATTAGAAGGGCTATAAAGCGAGCTAATTGTTGGACGATAATTCTTCTTTTCAAAACAATGGAGAGAAACACAAGAACTCGACGGATGGGCTCGTCTTTGTTAAACAATGGTGCGGGTGATCAAGGATCAAACTAGGATACTCAGTCCGTAGGAGTCCCTCACCTCCATCCTTCCCCAAAGGACTTCAACAGTTACCCATTATAGGTTATTTCAAACATCGACACGAGAGAAAAAGACGAATGATTTGAATATCACGCAAGGCATGTGGGGCATCCCCAAAGCAAAGTTGTGTCAAGTATGGACTCAAAAGGAGATGTTGTCTTAAGCCTAGGACATCGACATGAGAGAAGATGACAAAAAAGCCTTGATAGGCACGGACACAAAAGAACATGACATTTATGTGAGGCTTCATAAAGCAAATCTATGTTGAATATCAACACGAGAGAAAACCAAAGTCTTGAATGTCAACACTCGTGGCATAAAAAGTCGGTAAGTCATACAATGACATGAGATGCGAAGACCAGCGTCTCATCATAGCATTAACATGATGGCATCAACAAAACATGATTGTGTTGAGCATCCACATGAGAGCAAATGACGTCTTGTGTTAGGCGTCAACATTAGAGGCTTCAACCAAAATAAAGTCATGTTTAACATGTCACGAGAGAAGACCAACATCTTAAGAGCATTTCCATGAGATATGTAAACAAAACGAAGTCATGTTGTACAACGAAATGAGACAAGAAGACCAGTGTCTGCAATGTTGAGCATTGATACAAAAGCATTAATGAAAACAAAGTCATGTAGGCCATCGGCATAAGAGAATGGACTTCTTGAATGTCGTAAATCGACAATGGATGTGTCAACCAAAGAGTAGTTGTGTTGAACATTGACATTTGAGAAGTGACATTCAATGATTTGATATAGACACCTCACCTAAAAACAACTTTTGAGGTCAAGACTAGATAACTCAGTTAGGAACAAGCCTCGATCTCGATAGGTCTAGAAAAGGCTATAAAGTGTAAACGAGTCGAGTTTAACCAATCTAACCTCATTTTGCGTTTTAGTTTTTCGAGTTTGAGTTGAGTTTGATTTGATTTGAATTATAATAACTCAAAATTCGACATGTTTAAATACAATAATAGTAAAATTATAATATTCTTGTCAATCAAACTATTTCGTAAAAAATATAAAATATTTCAATAATTTGAAATTTTCTATACAGTTTTGCCATATAAGATAATATAATATATAAAGTGTAATGAATGCAGACATAAGTAAAATAAAATATTGTATAATTACACCTTGAAACATCTCTCCTACTTTTATTACAAAATCATCTTATAAGCTCTCAGATGTTATAATAAATAAAAAGTTTTCATCTTAAATAATGCTTTTAATACATGCCGTAATGAATGCTATGGGTAAAATTTTATATGAATAATTACATTTTAAAATCTATTTTCTTTATATTTCACCATTTTATGTGTTAACTGTTCTAATAAATGGACTATTACATAGAAGATCTATTCAGAAATTAACTCCCTAATATGAGTATGTTATGGATGCATTAAAATTACATTTGCATTCTATCTTATATCTTTTTGGCTTTTCTTGTATTAGTATTATTTGATTTCTTGACACAGTATTTGAAATATCAAATTTGAGCAGCTTTTTGTTGCCCTTGTAGCAATTTGTGATATTCTGTGAAGCAATTCTAGTGTTTTGGAAGCTACAACTTTGCGGTCTACCCTTGCCATTTTTGTAACTTTATTCTATTCTGTTTGGCTACTAATCTGTATTAAAATTTTTGTTCCTACTCTTAGCATGATTTTTATTTGATAAATGAATTTGATATTTTGATTTTGTGCTTTATATTTCTTCCTTGGAACTCCTATTATTACTAGATTTGTAATATAGTGTAACTATTTACTAGCTGCGTTTAACTAACTCCTTTGTTTAATAATCTCAAACTTGAGGAGAAGAATTCAAAGTGGGATGGCTCTGCCTAGGCTCGATAGCATGCCTTTGCCTTTTACCATATCGATTTTATGTTTAATAGTAAAATTATGAACTAAGTTGTAATAAAGATCTTTCTTGTGAGAACTGGAAACCTAGACTCGTTTGTAATTTTATTTACTTATGCATATTGTGTTTCTATTACGATTTTGTTCTGGATATTCTGAATGACTCACATGTCAATTCAAATTTCCTATATATTAAGGAGAATTCGAATGGGGTGTGACATACGTGATTAATTTTTTTAGTAAATGATAATATGCTTCAGATATTATAGTTGCATGTATAATGATGTTAAGGAGCTTAAATGTGTGTATATATAATACATCATACATGTAAACGACTTAATTTTCTTTTAGAAAAACTTGTTATGAATTATCATATATGTTGACTACTTTATATATGTATCTGTGTGTGTATTTTATATTCATATAATATAGTATCAAAAAATTATAGATTTACAAATTTCGAATCATGTTCATGTTGTGTTTCCATTTCAGGCAAGTTGACTTCAAGTCGTGAGAAAATAAATTCAAGTTTGTCAAACTAAAGCGAAATGTGCTTCAAGTTTTAAAACAAATGTTATAACCCCAGGTTTGGAGACAAAAGAGACTCGACATTGACCATTGGCTTGGCTGAGGGAGAACCAAAGCCTTGGTGATAGGTGGAGATAGAACAATGGCTACTAAAGGCAACTTGGATTGATAAATATAGGGATAGAAAGGGATCGATTAGGTTTGGACAAAGAAGAGACTGGACAGGGACTATTAACTCGGTTGAAGGAGAACCAAGGTCTCGACGATAGGTGAAATAGAGCAAGGTCTCAACACTAACACTAGCTCGGGTTGATGGAGACATAGATAGAAATATGAATAGATAAACAGATAACGAACAACGAGAAAGGGAGGGAGGAAGTGAGTGAAGAAGGGAGGGAGGGATCTGTCCTAACGTCTGTCACCCAAAGGTGAGGAAGTTGACAACATGAAAGGACCTAAGGGAATGACCACATTTGTCTCCCAGAAAGAGAGGACACCATGGGAGGTCTTAAGGGAGGTAGGGAGAGGTTTGCACCACGCAAGGACCAAAGGGGATGGCGACATCTGTAATCCAAAAAGTGAGGACACCACGCAAGGAACTAAGGGAATGGTGACATCTGCACCCAAAGATTGTCTTGGACAGTGTCATAAGAGTTAGAACCTTGGTAGATATTTGGGTGCTAAAGATAAGTTTAATGTCACCCTAAATCGTGCTGATAATGCCTTAATAAAGGGGAAAAAGATGAGTCATGGTACATTTTGTACCTATGGAAGAGGCTGTTGAGAGAAAAATCCTAAGCGAACGTCTATCCTTTGAAGGATCTAAGGGAATTGGAACATCTTTCACCCAAAAAAGGAGGGAGGGAGGGAGAAGTCTACATCACACACAATGACTAAGGGAATAGTGACATCTGTCACCTGAAGGAGGAGGACACCATGCAAGGACTTGAGGGAATGACAACATCTGTCACCCAAAGAGGGAGGGAGAGACGACCTAACACCCAAACCTCATCACTCACTCAAAACTTAAGGCCAACACCATGCAAGGACCTAAGGGAATAGTGAAATATGTATCCTAAATACTGTCTTGAACAATTCCATAAGAGTAACAATCTTAGTAAATCTTTGGGTGTCAGAGATAAGTTTGATGTTGCCCTAATGCATGCCAGGACTTCTCAAATGAAGGGGACAAAAGCTGAGTCATAATATTTTATTGTACCATTGGAAGAAGGCGTAGGGAGAAAATTCCAAGTTGTAGGAAAAGTGTAGGCCTGCCATTTTTTTGTTTCCTTTAAATATGAAGAATTATTGTACCCTACCTAAGTGTGTTAAGGTAGAGGGGTCTTGGATTTTTGAGAACACGTGTGACTTTCTTCAATCTCCACTTCAACTTGCCTCTCACTGTGCCCTTCTCCTTTGACATGCGAACAACTGAGCAAAAAGAGCAAGAGAGAAAATAAGAGCTTATCCATTTGTTATCAGGTTGCGGAACCTTCTCCGACTAGAACTCAAACTGGAAGGGTGCAGTTGATCCGGTAATTCAATTATTTGAGTTGTTTCATTTCAACTTCTTTCTTATGTTGCATTTCTGCTTGTGTTATATGTGAGAATATTAATTCTAGTAAAATGTTATTGCTGTTTCTTCAGGTCATTTATTGACTTTGAACATCAAAAGTATCGTTTACGGTTCTCATTTAAGTTATGAGGTATAGCATATATAGCATATTCTCCCAATTAGCATGAAACGGCTCACTGATTAAATTGTGCAAGCTGTAGCACAAGAACCACCAATAATAGGGCTGAAGTTACCACATGTCAATCGGTAATTGGTTGTATAAAAATAGAAAAAGGAATTGCTATTTTGGTGGATAAGTTGTCAATTACTATCCAATTTGTTAAAATTCAACCAAAAACATTGAGTATAGTTGCAACAACCAGTTAATGGGCCTTATCACCTCCTTTGCAAATATAGAAATTGAGAACTTCCATTAGAAGTATAAATACCCATGCAGGCAAGCGTTTCTTTCATCTCATTCCTATTGCAGGGAAGAAAGTAGTAGAAGATGGAGTATTTTGGGGGTAAATGCTTGGGAGCAGCCATAGTATTTCTTAGTCTATGTTCTATTTCTTTTTCAACCAGTGTTTCTCATGATGGGCATGCATTGATCATTAATGGTCAACGTCGGGTTATACTTTCTGGGTCAATTCATTATCCACGGAGCACTCCTGAGGTAACAAAGATGACTCTTATTGGTTGGAGAGTCTCCGTATGGTGTGTTTGTATACAAGAATGAGATGATTCATGCAAGCAAAATGTCTGCATAATTGTGTTAGTTTTGCCTCAATCTTGAGTCAACCCATAACCCTGATCTACCTAACACAAGTGTGTGAATTGTGAACCAAACCCAACTCACCTAGATTAGGGTAACTCGAACCACGCTTGGTATAGTTTCATTTCTTATGAATTCAACGAGACCCATCCTTTTTCTACCATGCAAATCATATCTGGTGCAAATCATCTTTCAAAGAAAAATCATATCTTGGTTGCATTCAATCCTTGACGAAGTTGATTAATTTAAACTAGAACTTGACTTGCCCCTTGGAAAAGTCAAGAATCCCTTTGTCTGTTTTAAAAGGTGATGCTAATTTAATGTTAAAGGGACAGCTAGACCTTTGCACCCTAATAACACATTAGCACAAGACATGCATTTGAAACAAAACCTATAAATTAATAGGTCTATCTGATTCAAGAAAAGAACTTTTTGTTCATTGATGTTTTTGATATTTTTGTGCATTAATGCTGTATTTATGATTTACAGATGTGGCCTGATCTCATTCAAAAAGCAAAACAAGGAGGCCTTGATGCAATTGAAACCTATGTTTTCTGGAATGCTCATGAACCTCGTCGCAGAGAGGTTCCATTTCTCTATAATAATTATTTTATATTTATTTTCACTAATTAATATGAAAATAGTCTTATGTCAATCTATCTTTGTGTTGCAGTACAATTTTGAAGGTAATAATGATCTTATTAGATTTATCAAGGAAATCCAGAATGCTGGACTTTATGCTATCCTTCGAATTGGTCCCTACGCTTGTGCTGAGTGGAATTATGGGTAATGCAACTACTTATAATAGCATACTTGTATATATATTTACACAGGTATAAATATATATTTTAATATTAGTATGTGCTTTACACACGCATAAACTTCATTTTAACTGACTCCTCAAAATTGGTCATTTGCTTCAGAGGCTTTCCTGCTTGGTTACGCCAAATCCCAGGCCTACAAATGAGAACTGACAATCAACCTTTTAAGGTACTTAATTGATTACATTCTTTTGAATACTGACCGCATGCTAAACTTGAGCCAAACGGCCAACTGAGTTTTTGAAATTGTCGTCAAGGAGGGTGATGAAGTTTTAATCATACACACTTAGTAATAGTGATACATAAATATTGTCTGATATGGTTTCCATCATTGTTGTTGCATAGGATGAAATGCAAAACTTCACTACTTTAATAGTAAATATGGTTAAAGAAGAAAGACTGCTAGCCCCACAAGGGGGTCCTATTATCATAGCACAGGTGATCATATTAGACTGATTTTGAAATAAAATTGTTTCAGTCTTTTCTTTTGATATAGAAATTCAACTTGCTTGCTTGCAGATTGAGAATGAATACGGAAATGTCGAAGATCCTTATGGTGATGCTGGCAAAAGATACATACAATGGTGTGCACAAATGGCAGATTCACTGCACATCGGAGTTCCTTGGATTATGTGCCAACAAGACGATGCACCCCAGCCAATGGTATATACCTGTTATGTTTGGTGCATATAAATCTACTTTTCCTCTTTTGTTATGGATGTATGCTAATTACATGACTTTTTCCTTACAAGTAGATTAATACTTGCAATGGATTTTATTGCCATTCCTTTAGACCCAATAACCCGAACAGCCCAAAGATGTTTACTGAAAATTGGACTGGCTGGTAAGCTATTTTCTCTACCACAGAAAAGCTTTGCTTATACCAAAATTGTGTTTTTATTATCTGGTAAATGTAAACAATAAAGCACTCACCACCAACCATAGGTTCAAACAATGGGACAAACCAGACCCCCACAGGCTTGCTGAAGATTTGGCTTACTCAGTGGCTCATTTCTTCCAGAGTAATGGAACATTTCACAACTATTACATGGTTAGCATATTACCTTGTTAATGCAATAATTAGCTTCATATATTTTCTTGTACTGATTGGGATAATTAATATACCTTTTTTCTCTCTTCCAGTATCATGGAGGGACTAATTTTGGCCGCACATCGGGCGGGCCATACATCACTACGTCATACGATTATGATGCACCTCTTGATGAATATGGTACTATTTATTAAACTTTGCATTGATATTTTAGAACACTCATGTGTAAGCTTTTTTAAATGGCATACAAATTTCAGGAAACTTAAGGCAGCCTAAATGGGGTCACCTAAAAGATCTCCATACTGCAATCAAGACGATGGAGAAAGCACTCACCTATGGAGACCGCCAATATACGGGTCTTAGCAACGGATTATCAGTATAAGTTCTTGCTTGACCACACTATGATGGGTCATAAATCAATTTTAATATAATTTCCTAAGCTTTTAATAATATTGTGTGATCTTTCCATAGGTGACTAAGTTCTATGGTCAGGACATAACACCTGGTTGTTTCTTGACAAATGAAAATTCAAGCAATGATGCTACAATAGATTATGAAGGCAACAAATATTTTGTGCCAGCATGGTCTATTAGTATTCTTCCAGATTGCAATCATGAATTGTATAACACAGCTAAGGTTCGTTGTAATTTCATAAAAAAATTGCATGTGTGTGCTTATCTTTCCTATTATTTTATTAAATTGTAATCTTCTCAATAAATAGGTTAATGTACAAACTTCAATCATGGTCAAGAAGCAAAACAAAGAAGAGGATGAACCAACTAAATTAAAATGGTCGTGGAGGCCCGAGACGCTAAAACTCTCTCTTAAAGGTTTAGGCGGATCTTTCAAAGCAAATAAACTACTTGAGCAAATATCTACTAGTGCAGATGCTAGTGATTATATGTGGTACATGACAAGGTATGACTTCATGATATAATACTCTAAAATTTATTACTTTTCAGAACAACTAAAGTGCTTTTTAAAATTACATATTCGTTAATGATTTGTTATGACAGTGTGAATATTTCTGACCAAGAACACATGACACTTCGCATCAACACTATGGGTCATGTGCTCCATGCCTTTGTCAATGGCAGGCTCATTGGTAATATTTCATGAAAACTTTCTAATTCTTTATGTTGAATAGGACATCATCTAAAACAAAACTATTTTATGATTTTCTCCTACAGGATCTCAGTATGCTTCAAATGGAGGATTCAACTTTGTTTTCGAAGCCAGAGCTTCTATGGAAGCTGGGACGAATTACATCTCTTTGCTTAGTGCTACAGTTGGATTAAAGGTTAGTTCTTCAATGTTAAAGGGCTTGGGCTCCCAGTTACTTCATCTATTTTACTTTTTCCTTTAAAAACATTTTATTTTTTGTTTGCTCCATAGAATTATGGTGCATTCTTTGAGCTAATGCCAGCAGGAATTGTTGGTGGCCCTGTTCAATTGATTGGAGAAAATGCCACATTGGATTTATCATCAAATACATGGTCCTACAAGGTATATTGTATTTTCACTTATATATTATTGCTAAGTATCTAGAACAAACGATAAAGTCTATCTGGTATTTTTGTGAATTAGATTGGTCTTGATGGGTGGGAGAAACAACTGTTCTTAAGAAATTCTACCATCTATAAATGGCTTTCTAACATGATTGTGACTCAGAGACCCTTTACTTGGTACAAGGTACTAAGTTAATTATCATTGCAAAGTATTGTTGTTATAGTTCTTGTAGCTTCTTCTTGCTAGTAATTGGACATAATTTTTGCTTTGAATGAAGATGAACTTCCAAGCCCCTCGAGGTTCTGAGCCAGTGGTTGTTGATCTTCTTGGCATGGGCAAGGGAGAAGCTTGGGTGAATGGTCATAGCATTGGCCGATTTTGGCCTAGTTATAAAGCAAAATCTGATGGTTGCAAGCAAGTTTGTGATTATAGAGGCAATTTTAAATCTGAAAGTTGTCAAACCAGTTGCGGTGAACCTGCTCAGAGATGGTAACACATCATTTTTCGATCATCATTATTAAATTTTCGTCACTTTCAAACCTGATTACAGTAATTGGTTATTCATTAACATCTTGCATCGTTTGATTTGCTGAAGCTCTTCAATGTCATTTATATTGTTTCTTGTTACGCTGCAAGTTGTTTTAGTTTAAACTTGTTTTGCTTTTCGGGTACATTTTCATCTTGGTATTTTGTATTGTAGTCAACAAAATTTATATGTTTTCCTTTTCACAAAAAAAAGAATTAGTTTAAAGTTAAACAGTTTAATTTTAAATTAGAAAACAATCAAAGCATGGGTTCATCTATCAAAATTCACAACTTCAGATTACCGTCGAAAAAAATTAAGTGACAACGAGATGAACTCGTCATTATTTTCAAGCTTGTATCTCTATTATATTTTGACCAACACAAATCTTGCACAGGTACCATGTTCCCAGATCATTCTTGAAGGATGGCGAACTGAATACATTAGTTTTGTTTGAAGAAGCAGGAGGTAACCCAGCCAATGTTAGCTTTCAAACAGTTACCGTTGGCACGGCATGTGCAAATGTAGCCGAGGGGAAGACGATGGCCCTCTCTTGTCAGGGAGGTCAAACGATCTCAAACATCGAGTTTGCAAGCTTCGGCAATCCCACGGGCTCATGCGGATCTTTCCAAAAAGGCGATTGCGAGGCCAAGGAGTCTCTCTCTGTTATTCAGAAGGTGATGCACCCAGATTTAGTCTTTTTATTGAGTAGTTTTAAAATGAAATTCAGTATCTAATGTGTAGCTGGTAAACTAAATTACAGGCATGTGTTGGCCAAGCTACATGCACAATTGAGGTTACTGAAAATTTGCTTGGGATGGCATCATGCAGTGCAGGCACTAGCAAAAGACTGGCAATTCAAGCTTCATGCTGAGAAGCAGCTAATATTATGTGAAAATTTGATATAATTCTAGTGTAAATTTTTCTCTTCAAATAGATTTAGCATGTGTGAGAGATAAAGAATTGAGTGTAAGGAGCTCTTCAGTGTACTAAATGAAGCGCTCTTAAGAGTTGTGAATGTTTCTGATTGAGTCGGCCTACATGGTTTGTGCATATAAATTATAAGTCGAAAAAAGCTTCAGTGTGCAGTGAAAGACTGAAAATAATACGATAAAAAACTGTAAAAAATGATTTTGTATACTTATAGTTAAATCGATAATGAAAACAAATAATTTATATAGTCGGTTCCACTTAATAGAATAAAAATTTGATTATCACGATTGTCATAAGTTGGCTTTAAAATAAGTGTTCTAAGTAGATCAAATTATAGAAATATTTTCATTTTCATCAAGTCCGTGGGGCTGTAGAAAAATTAATTCTTAGAATTTATTTATAGAGATTAATTTTAACAAAATTAAAGTTAAAATTAAACTTAAATAAGAATTATTTTATTGAAAATTGTGTATGATGTAAGATATTTTTGTCATTTAATGTTTAAATATTTAATTTAACTATGAATTTTATTTAAAAGTTGAAAAAATATCAAATTAAGTAAAAAGAATTTTATTAAAATATTAATGTCAATATTATGAATTTTATTGAAAGATTTTTAAAAATATAAGAATATTTGATATTATAGATTGAGGTGCTATTGCATGAGGGTCCTAATTTTTGACATTGGTTCGAGCTAAAAAAAACTTTCAACTCTCTTTAAATATATTTTCACCAATATTTTATAAAAATAATTATATTTATATCATTAAAATTTATTTATTCTATATATTTAACACATAAATATTTATATTTAATATTAAATATTGTCTACTAAATTTATATAAAAATTAATTTTATGTATAATTTATGTCAACAATATATAACAAAGTTTATAATTTTTATAAAATTTTAGTTAAAATTTGAGTACTAAATATATAAAATTATTATATCTTAGTAGCATTTATGTAATTATTTTTATTTTATGTTACTTTACACAATACTTAAATTCAAATTTTATTTTATTTTTTCACCTTTTACAGATATTTAATAAAAATTATTAATTCTATTTACATCAAATACAAAAGTTAATAATAAAATAATATATTTTATATTATAATTCGGCTACGGGCTACCGTTGCATGTGTTTGAGCTTCGAGAGCGCAACACGCGGTTTCCGCATAGGAATCCTTCGCTGCTTTCAGGAGAGAGAGAGAGAGAGAGAGAGAGAGAGAGAGAGAGAGAGAGAGAGTCGAAGCGGATTCAGAGTGTGCGCCTCTAGGCGTGGAGGGATCTCTCAATGGAGCAATGGCGCGGTCGATTTGCAATCGGGTTTTGATAGGGCTTCTGCCTGGCGGTACGTTTTGATCTAAATCACCAGATTTGATTGTGAAAATGGATCTCTCTGATGTGTCTTCTACATGCCTTCTTTCTGTGAGCACGGTTTCTAGATTGGATTTTGATGTTGTTGTAATAAGTGATTTGTACTTACGATTCACCTTTTATGCGCGGAACAAGGAATGGTGTCTGGTATAGTTTGGCTTTTGAGAGGTTCATAGGGTTTACTATGGCTGATTTTGTAATCCGATGTGAGTAGCCTTGGCAAATTTGTTGTTTGGAATTAAGCTAGAAATGCAACCTAGCTGACATTCAATGTAGACGTTATCTATTGAATGATGCTAAGATTATTATTTGGGTTAATTACCGAAAGGTCTCTATATTTAATCCCTAATTATGTTTTGATCTATAGTTTTTGAAAACTTTCTGAAGGGCCGTATAATTTACGTAATATTTAACCCTTAATTACACTTTGGTTTATAGTTTTTGAAAACTTTCTGAAGGTCCATATGTTTTACGTAATATTACAAATGAGATCCTTCTACAGTTATCACTAACAGATTTCTAATATTACCCTATTTCTTCAAATTTTCAAAAATATATCATTCTTGCATATCCTTTCTTATCTCTTTCTTCACTAGCTGTTGCTGCTTCACCGCCACTATCCCATTCTCCAACGTCGTCCTTTGTTGCCGTTCTCCTCCAAGGGAGAGAGAGAGGGGGGGACTAAAATTGGAATTTAAAAAAATTTAAAATGAATGTTCCTTAGATGCTAATGAAAATCACTAATTTAAATTTTTTATATAATAATCATAATTCATAGAGACTCTTTTTGTTATAAAATTTTCAAAATAGGGATCAATCAGAAATTTTTTAAAAACTATGAATCAAAATATAATTAAAGATTAACTATAGATATTTTTCAGTAATTAATATTAATTATTTTTAGTTATTATTAAGCCAAGCATATCCTTTAAATATGATCATATGTTTTTGCATATCTTTTTTTCTTGTTGTCAGCATGATGTTTTAAGTGGATGTTGTGGCCATTTCATTGTTTATGCATGTATCTGGAAATTAGAGCTAATCTTATGACATTAAGATTAATTTTTTTTTACAGTTTTGCTAGAATTTAAAATTATTCCTGAGTCATAACTTACAAGCTTAAACTTTTAATTCATTTAATAACCAGCAAATTAACATGATATCAAAGCAAGATGTCTTAAATTCGAACCATGTTAATCCCCAATTATTTATTATCTATAGTATAAGTTGTTTTTCTTTTTAAAAGTACCTATGATGAAATTTCGCTTTACAAAACAAATAGGCTTACGCATGAGAGGCTGTGTTAGAATATTAAATTATTCTTAGTACATAACCTATAAGCTCAAGCTTTTAGGTCAGTTGATAACCAGCAATTTAATAGTTTTGTCCAACTTATATTCAAAGAAGCTATTAGGTAAACTTGCTGCAAATTTTCTTTAATAAACATAATCTATTCAGAAAACAAGTCTGTTTAATTTACTAAAACTTCCATATTTCTAATGAAAGCTTGAGAAACTCTTTGTTATTACGTTACAAAAACTATTTGATTATATTGATGAATCTGATAATATTCATGAAAATTCATTTTTCTTTTTTTTTGAAAACTTATAATGTTACTAGATTTTTCTTTTTGAAAAGTGGTCTAGGCCTTGCATTACACAAAAAAGTTATATATCAAGTAGTATAATTCTCAAGAAGTCTACGTAGATTTGGATCAATGGGCATGCCATATGTCAGACAAAGTCACCCTTTGTAACCATTTTGGCCATGATATCACTTGCACAATTATGTGTCTTGGGATGTGTGAGATTCGAGATGTTTAGAAAAACTTGAGTATGGCAATGTCCATGATGATAGGATCCCTAGGTTCACTGCCCAAGCTTGATGCCACCATTCGAAGCATATTTAGTGAGTTGCTTTCTAATCAAATACCTCTGAAATGCAAGACCCATTTGGAAGTTGCCTTCAATCCCTTCCATGCAGCCCATTTCTCAGCTGTGAGTGGCGTAAGTGAGAATTTTCATACCACTTCCTTCAAGCACATTCCCTGTACAATCTCTAAGGATAAATCTGGCATCTGCAATACCTTCACTCCTCACAGAGCCATCCACGCTTACCTTTAACCATTTGGGGGGAGGGGGAGTCCACAATTCTTCAGTTGATTTACAAAGTCTTGTGGGGACAGGTGGATTCCAATATCCCCTAGGTGGATCCAGGAGATGGTGGGTTGAGTTGGTTGCATATTAGGCAATGCTTTTACGATGAAGTATGGGTTTACCATGAACTTTAGCATTTCACACCTTCCAACAGTAGTAAAGACATGTGGCCTCGAAACATAAGCTTTTTCCCTTCTTGTTCCTGCTAGTTTCTCTAATCAAATTATCTAGCTTTTGCGACCATGAAGTGGAGGCTGGGGGTAACATGTGTTGTGGTTCAAGCTGCCTCTTCACCTCTACATACAAATTACATTCTTGTGTGATGTGGAATAGGTTTTCCACTTTGTTGCAACTCCATGGGCATAGGTTAGTTGGGGAGAGGCCTCTTCTGTTCAGCCACTCGAAGGTGGGGATTGCGTCCATGCTCAATCTCCAAAGAAACATTTGTATTCTAGGTTGTTGGTGAACCCGCCAACACCAGCTAACTTTAGCTGTTTCTTCTGTTGCTTGGAAGTGCTTGGCGTGGAATTCTGAGGTTGGGATTTTCCTGGAGACTGCGGCTGCTCATACAAGCTCATCCTCTTCTGTTTCATTAAAGAGTGGCAAACATTGAATTCTGAATAGCAGCTTACCACCGAAGGCAAGTTCCACAAAAGGCCAATTCCAGGTTTTATTGTCCAGAAGATCACTCACACTAGTATTGTTCCAGTTTATCTTCATGTTGATAAAAGTAGGCCATTTAGAGAGGGGTAAGGTTGAGATCCAGTGGTCTTCAAGGATTGAGATCAATAAGTCATTACATATCTGCCAAATAATGTTGTGTTGGATGTTGTCTTTACCCATGCATATAAGTCTCCATGCCCAAGATTCTCATCGTCGAACTTCAAACTGTTAATTTCTATTGTCATACTTGATTCCCATTCCTTCCTTCCAGATGCATTTCTCGTTGCCAAGGAATTTGGCAGTGTGTTTGGTTGCTTGCGCCCAAAGCCTAAGATTATGTATTCCTAGTTCTCCCTTAGGCCTCTGAAAAGTCGATGCCATAAAAAAAAGCTTCAATTTCCACACGGACTTGGTTCTGGTTGCTCAGGGCTCTCTTTGCATGCTCGCATTCTCTCCTCAGCTTGCCAAGAGCACGATTGTCCTTGCTGATGTCCTTACCATGCTTTTTCTTGATCAATTTGATGAAGTATTCCATGATTCCTTGATCAAAATCCTCACCTGCATGATAAAATTGCACGAATCACATGATCAATCAGCAATAATATACATAACACAAATTATGTACTTAAGATTCTTTGAGGTTCATTATGGAGATCAATCTATTTCACTTTTTACTGCCGTTGATTCAATGGCATAGGGGTATGCAAAGGACTTTGCAATCACCATCTCAAATGTATTTAAATTTTCTGATAGTCTCCATAATTAACTTGGTAAATGAAAACTGTATTAGAATATCCATGACAAAAGTTAACTTGGGACTTGTTCTTGTAGTTCGTACAATTTCTCTGAATGATATTGATTCAATATATATTATCTTCATTGTGAGTCGTGTATGTAACAACAACAACAACAACAACCAAGCCTTAATCCCACTAGGTGGGGTCGGCTACATGAATCCTTTGTTTCCATTGCGCTCTATCAGTTACCAAATTCTTATCTAAGTTTAAGTAATTAAGATCACTCCTTATAGTTTCTTGCCATGTCTTCTTTGGTCTCCCTCTTCCTCTTTGTACATGGGCAAAATCCAATAACTCAATTTTTCTAACTGGAGCTTCAATTGGCCTACGATTTAGATGTCCAAACCATCGAAGCCGACTTTCTCTAAGTTTATCCTCAATTGGTGCAACACCAACTTTCTTTCGGATATACTCATTTCTCATTCTATCCTTTCGTGTATATCCACACATCCATCTTAACATTCTCATTTCTGCAACATTTATTTTATTTGTATGTTTCTTCTTTGCAGGCCAGCATTCAGCACCATATATCATCGCTGGTCTTATTACAGTTTTATAAAATTTACCCT
>JAEMOT010002549.1:0-31943 GCA_019297695.1 Apostasia ramifera | reverse complement strand
TAATTTTAATCAAGCATATCACATCACACATAAAATTTAATATTAAAAATTAATTTTATTTCACATTATGTACATATATCCCAACATAATAACTAGCTTTATATCACATTTCTTATATATTCTAACATAATAATTAATTTTATTTCATAATAATAAATAATATTCATCTATGAATGATATATTAATATATATATATATATGATTGATTGGAAAGTATGTTTCTATAATTAATTCATAATTATTATTTAATTTATAATTTTTAAAAATATACTTAAAACTCTTATTTTAAAATTATAATAACACTCTCTATAAATTATAATTATTATGTAATAAGCTTTTATTTATAATTTTTCTCAGTATCTAAAAAATACTTTACTTTAAATTTTAAAAAAATCTACTTTTATTTTTATTTTTTCTCCAACATCAGCCTCTCTCTCTTTCTTTCCGGTGCAGCCGAGTGCCCTCTTTGCACCTGCGTGGAGGGTGGCAGGCTGCTGGCACCCACCCCTTTCCCTCGCTCACCTACTCACTCACTCATTCACTCACACACGCGTGTACACACACACTCTCTCTCCCCCCCCTCTCCCACACATGCGAGGAGGATGGTGGGACGATAGCGCTCGCCACCTCTATTCTCTTTCTGTGTTATATCTCTCTCTCTCCTGACAAGGTGCCGACAACAAGATATTGTCGACGAAGTAGTGGTGGCGAGGCAACGTTGATGAGGCTGTGGCAACGAGGTGGCAGGGGGAGTAACACAAATTTGCGATGACAAAAATCTGAAAATTTAAAGAAGTATTAAATGTAAAATTAAAAATCAATTAAATTTAACAATAGAAATATTTTCTATATAATATTAGGTAAATTGTAAGAGCTTTTTAATAAATTTTTAAAAATTGTGAATCGTAATTATGAGTTAACTCAGTGACCGTTCAGTAATTAAGAGAAACCCCACAAGAGTCAATGGCAGGCATCAACTTTCAGGAATCACCATTTCCCACCTCTCATTTAATCTCTCCAGCTTAAAGTTAATCCACAAGGACCACAACTAATAGATCAAAGAACATGAGAATCATCATCAATGATAAACCTGAGAAATAATCAGATTGCAAACAGCCTCATCCTCCTTCAATTTCTCAGCACTCTGGTTACCATCAAGCCATTTCTTGAGCTTCCTTGAGAGCAGCAGCAATCTTCTCCTTCTCCTCGCTCTCAATCTTAATGGTGTTCTTCATGTTGTAGAGATAAGTCTCCAGCTGGTTCCTGTCATCAATCCTTTCCCTGACCTTCTTGCCTCTTCGGCGAACTCCTCGGCTTTTTTGACCATGCAGTCTATCTCTTCCTGGCTCAGGCGGCCCTTGTCATTGGTGACGGTTATCTTCTCCGGCTTGCAGGTGCCCTTATCCTCGGCCTTCACATTTAGAATGCCATTGGCATCATCCTCAAATGTGACCTCAATTTTGGGGTACCCCTGTTCCACAAGGATAGAATTGTTAGCATACAACATTAATCATCAATTTATTGAAATGTAATCAATTTAACTCAAAATTAACGTAATAGAAATGTAATTAACTCAACTCAGATCTGGCAATCCTTTGTGAGGCTCCTTTCACCCTGAAAAACCTGCTCATCAAGTGAAAACATTTACTAATCCATATCAAGAACGACTAAATCGCGAAAACTACGAGTAATCAGTGGGTTGAAAATAGAAACTCTAGCTGAATGGAGACAGTAGTTTGCTGATCCTAATAGACAGTGAACACCTGAGACTTCTTTGTTGGAATGACAGTGTTCCCTGGAATCAGCTTGGTCATGACTCCGCCAACAGTCTCAATACCAAGGGTAGGCGGTGCCACATCAAGAAGGAGATTATCTAAGGCTCTGTTTGGTAATAAGAAAAAAAGAAGATTTGGTTGGAATTTATAGTGATTTTTGAAAAATGTGTATGATGTGAAATAAAGTAAGTTTGTTATATTAAAAATTGTATATGATGTAAAATAAAGTTGATTGATTTATTGAGAATTGTATTTAATGTGAAATAAAGTGGTTGTTTAATGTTTGAATTTGTGTGAGATAAGATATAAAATAATTTTTAAATTTTTTTTAAAATAAATTTAAGATTTTGACCATGAATAATTTTAGTCATGATTTTTAGTCCATTGCCAAATAGGACCAGAGAAAGAAATCTCCACAAAAGAATTAGTTATAGCATTGAAATGCAGCAGGTATTATCATTACAATCAATAAATTTAACCCAACCATTTAAGAATAAATTTATTAGTAATTTTTTCTCAGAGGACGTTTGGTTCAATGTTATCTAAAAAAAATAAGGGATTTTTACATACAAGACATGATATTTATACGAAATTACGCATTTCACCATCAATCCATAAATATTACCACNTTAAATGAATATGGTGTGATAGTGGTAATATTTACGAATTGATGATGAAATGCATAATTTCGTATAAATTTTATGTCCTGTATGTAAAAATTCCAAAAAATAATTGTTTGATTTAATGATATTTATAAATAATTTTTTATAATATTATAGAATTATTAATCAAAAGATGACATCTAAATATCATGACATCTAAATTACATAACATAATACTAAAATAACAACAAACCAAATGTCCCCCTAATAACTTTAATTTACTAACACGTCACGGGCCTGTTTGTTTGTAAGGTTTAATTTAATAAGGTTAAAATTAAATTTAAATAAAGATATTTTTTTATCGAAAATTGTTAATGATGTGAAATAAAGTTAGTTATTATGTTAGGATATGTGAGAGATGTGATATAAAGTTAGTTATTATGTTGGGATATGTAAGAGATGTGATATAAGTTAGTTATTATTTTAGTAATGTGTGTAGGATGTGAAATAAAGATAATTTTTAATATTAAATTTTATGTGTGATGTGATATACTAATTTAAAATTAAATTATGTTAATTTTTAACTTCCAAACAAACAGAGCCTATATAATATAATTTTTATTTAATCCAGCAGATAAATACAAATATAAATTTAAAAGTATCTTTGTTTTGCATGCAATTTCAGAATTAAACTGTAATTGGAAAATATTAAAAAACTAATGTATAAACAAAAATATAATAAATATAAATTTAATTAAAAAATAATATATAATATATATTAATTGTAAAATGAACTTCTAAAATTAAAAAATAAGTTTAAAAATTTAGTTCGATTCAACTCGAATTCAATTAGATTTTAGTTAACTTGAATCAAATTCAACTCCAACTCAAAATCTTTGAATTTAAATTGAGTCAAACTCGCTCAAACTTGTCAAGTGGGCAGCCCTAACATTTGCGATTTGAAGGATCAACGACATTTGCGATTTGAAGGATCAACGACATTTGCGATTGTTGATAATAGATTGCCGATACTTGAAAATACTCTTTAGGGATGGGAATTCTAGAAATGCTTTGTTGATAAGGGAATACTTAGAATATCTTTGTACTATTATTGAAATCACATATAACGATAATCCATAACAAATTAGCATATTAGAAAAGATTCTTTGTATATTCGAAGACTAGTCGTTAAATTTTTTGTCAGCATCTTCCTCTAAAGTATGTAGATGAATTAGTTCTTCGGCTATAATTTGATAAAATGAACACCTTCTCAAAATACATCTTCGAGAAAAACTCCATCAAAGAGTATCATTTTTTATCTGAATAAGTTCTATCAAGGTGTATCCTCTTCAAAGATCATCAATTCTGAAAGATGACTGGTTAGAAAAACACTTTTCTTGAGCTTCTCTTTGACCGAGACCCTTTGTTCGAGGGTACTTTTTTTTTGGGAATGTTATCCACATTATTATATTCTTTGAGTATCACTTGTTTCGATGAACTCTTCAAATGCCAGCTTTTTCAACACGCTATTTTTTCATCAAACTTATTTCTGAGTGATTCCTATTAGATTTTTGACAACCTTTTTATTAATCTTCTAGTAGAAGAACAATCTCAAACTTCATAAGGACGAATAATTTTAATAATTTAAATTTGACTTAAAATTAAAAATTTTAATTTTGAGCTTGAGTCAGCTCGAAATCAGGTCTTAGACTTAGGCAAGTGAGCTAGATATTAGGGATGTGTAAATATACCGAAAGAACCAAAAATTGACTTTGAATTAAACCAAGTTAGTTAATTTGGTTCAATTTAGGTTCGGTTCTAAATTTACTAGAATCGGATGATTTGGGTTGCTTCACGATTTTTTTTAAAACTGCTTTTCATGATTTTCAGATCTATTATCTGGGTAAACTGAAACTGAAACTGAATTAATTGAATTAATTGTTAATTTTATTATAACAATTTTGTGTGAGTTGTAATGAATTCAAGATTGAAATTTGTAATTTTAACTTAAGTTTGATTTTATTATAACAAATTATTTAATTTTTGGTTCTTTGTTATTATATTTTTTATATTGTATTATGGGCAATCATATTTTAAGCTTGGAAGTAAAATAGAAACCGACCTAAACTGAGTCCAACTGAGTCCAGTAAATTCGGTTCGATTTTATTTCTCGAAATCATAGAGCCTGAGTATATTCTGCCGAACTGATCCTGGTTGCACCCTAACCCTGTTCAGATGAGTTAAGTGGGTTAACTTGCGGCCCTCAACGTGTAAACCTATTATTTCCCCGGGTGCGTTCGTTCTTTGGGGCCGACTCGTCTCTCGCCGTTGCTCGCGCCGGTCTGCGTCCACTTTCGTCGGCGACGAGGCCTTTGCCGATCAGAGCGATGACGGAAATGGCGAGCTCGGTAGTGCACGAGGTTCTAGGATGGAGGGCGCAGGAGGTCGACAAGCCCATCATCGATTACATCACTAACGTCCTCGCCGACGAGGATTTCGACTTCGGCGACGATGGCGAAGGCGCTTACGAGGCCATCGGAGAGCTGCTCGTGGACTCTGAGTGTGTTCGCGATCCCTCGGAGGGACGTTTGGTAACGCATCCGCTCTAGTTGAATGGCATCGCATTAGTTAGGTTTTGGTACTTCTTTGCATCCATGTATGAGGCTCATTTTTTATGTTTGGTGGATTCTGTTGTGGATGGAGATGCAGTCTGGTTGAGATAAACAGTGCGAGACGAGATTGATTGATTGAGCGGGGGTTAGGGAGTGTTTCTGAGATTTGCTTGAAGAGGAAGCAGTCTATTAGGCTCTAAAACTACTGGATTTTTAGCTGCTCTGACGAACAAGATCGCCTCTCAAAATCACTCTAAATAAGATGAAATTGTCTTACTATGCAGGACTTAAAAAATGATGCACTTAGTTCATATTAATTTTTCATATGTTCTTTATAGAACTAGTAAAATAAATTTTGATGTATAATCTTGGTCAACTTTCTTGAATTGTACCATTTTTATAATTCAGCATTGAACCCTGATTGCACACGTTATTTCATGAAATAAAAAAGGGAAATCATTAGAAGTAATGTTGTTCTAAAACAGAGGTACTTCTAAATTTTTCTTCCAGAATTTTTAATATTGATCCCTGATTGCACAATGCAGATCACAAGCAAAAGAATGTTGTTATAAAGATAAGAGTTTGTGCTTAATGAATACATTACACTGAAATTTTGTTACATGAGTTCACTGTCATTACTATTTCCAAACACTTCTAGGCACTTATTGGAAATAGATTTGCCTGAATATTACCTGTGGAATACACGAGCTGTATAAACTTTTGTTAAAGTTGAGCAGAATAAAAAATTTGAACGATTCCAACAGTATACAGTATGGATAATGCATTTCTAGTTTATAGGAGCTAGTGACAAGCATTTATCTTGAAAGTTTACTTGACACCTGAATTTGTGGTAAGCAAAGAAATAGACTAGAAAATAACCTAAACTTTTCTTTCCCAGTTAACAATCAATTCTTCCTAAAGCAAACAAACATCTTCTACTCTACAATTTGAAGTGACCCTTCAAGCTTGTTAAGCCTTGGTGAGATTGGAAGCTAAAATGAATCCCTTGACAAAAGAAAAAAAAAGTAGCTTTAGGAAAAAGTGATTTGGAGTTGTCTGCTTTGAGGGTTAATTTGGCTTCAAAATTGAGCCTGAATTAAGCCAGAGACCCATTTCTGCCATCTTAAGGGACGTTACTTGAGCTGTTATGTTTTATTTGATGCTATGATTTTCAAGGGAACACTATAGACCAAATGAGAGTGCATAGGGGAAGAGATACGACAACATAGGAGGATGATAAGGGATTTTCGAAAGAAAATGTGCAAAAGATTGATTAGTTCAACGATACATGATGGAGTTTAATGATACATGATGGTGAGGGAACTATTATTCAGTTTTTTCATGTTTCCTGTGAAGTTCTTCTGCCCATTTACCAATTTCTAGTTCAGCTCAAAGAACATGTTCTAAGCACTGTTCCTTTCAAGATTTTAGGTTAAATTACATGTAAGTTCTTGAGGTCTTAGGATTGTTATATGTTTATCCATAAATTATAAATTATAGCACTCAAGTCCTTGAGGTCTTGGTGTTTTTGCATATTGGTTCGTAGATTTTGAATTGTGGCACCTTATGTTCAATGATCTGTTGTCATTTGGTTCTTCGTATCTTAGCATTTTACTTGCATGGTCTGAATTGCTTAGGGACCTATATGCAAAAATTGTCAATCTCAAGGATCTAAGTATTATGATTCAAAATTCGTGGATGAATATGTAAAAACTCTTAAGATCTTTAGGACCTATATGCAATTTACCCAAGATTTTAATGGACTGTTTTCTCCCCATCCTTTCTTGCATTGAATTTTTTTAAAAGTTAAAATTTTCATATGGGAACGTAGCTTAATTTTTCTAGCAATTAAATTTACTTTGTTGCTTGGATGGCTTGTTGACAATTTTATGATGATAATTTATTTTGAATACAATTTTTCTCTGATAAACAAGTATAATATTTTTCATCGAGTTCCTTCTTTTTCATGTTTCTTTATTTGAGATGTAATAGGTCTGCAGCAAGCTTTCTGAAAAGTTTGGTAAACATGGATTGGTCAAACCTAAACAAGCTGTGCGAAGCCTCGCTACACCTGTGCGGATGTATGAGGGAATGGATGAAGATGTAGTTCCAAAGAAACAAACAGAGGCTCAAGATGGGCCCGTGCTATCTGAACGAGATCGGGCAAAGATCGAAAGAAGGAAAAGGAAAGATGAGCGACTAAGAGAGGTATGCTGTTCTGTTGGTCCATCCCGTTGTTAGTATATTTCTATGTTCTCAATTCAATGAAATGCATTGAGCACGGAGTCAATGTTTTCTTTTTAGAAGAAATTAGCATTTTCTGTTCAATGAAGCAGATATATTTTAAACCACTCAGGACTATTTTACATGTTATGCCATCATTTTGTCATTGGCCAGGCTCAATATCAAATGCATTTGGCAGAGATGGAAGCTGTTAAAGCTGGCATGCCTGTTGTATGTGTTAATCACGATAACGAGACTGGGGCAGCTATTAGGGATATCCATATGGAAAACTTTACAGTGTCTGTTGGTGGTCGTGATCTCATCACGGAATGCTCAGTGACTCTTTCATTTGGAAGGCATTATGGTGAGCTGCCTATGTTAGATTGGAATACTTCCTATGTATTCATAACATCTGTACTAGTAGTTTAAGAGCATGTTCAATTGACATTAGGTAACAATATATTATTATGATAAATATATTTCTCATCTTTTATAATTGAAATAGGTCTTTTGTAATGTAATTTAGATATTAAAATAATCTAGCTTTGAATTTTTCATATAGATAATCTGGATAGAAACTGTAAAATATTTTTGAGAACATCACTTATATAAACCTAAATTTGATGGAAATGAATCAAATTTGGAAGTTTTTAAGATCATGAAATCCATGTATATTGAACTTGAAGAAAGTAATTGAGTCTGCATCATTCAATTCAATCTGGGTAATGTAACTGAAGAAAACTAAAAAGAAATATGTAGTTAACACAATTCTAATAAAGACACATTGCTAAATTTGGAATTGCATTAATGGTTTCTATATGGGTCATCATATCATATTCATTTAAGAAAGAAGTTTCAATATTTCTGAATTATTTCTTCTTAAATAACGTCATCTTAATTTTACAATATGAGGAATTTTATGTTACATGGACAATGTGATATGGAAAGATGGGCAATTTTTGAAATTATTTGCCAAGGGTTGAATCTATTTGGTACTAGATTCAGCTGCGGCTGAGCCTCAGTTGAGAGCCTGAGGCTCAAATTTTTAAATTTCAAATATTTGAAATACAAGTTTTACGAATCTACGTTAATAATTCTTTTTTTTTTTTGATAGAAAGAAAGCTTTTCAATCAAACATGGCAAGTAAAATGCTACAATCTTTGCCACACATCTTGACAATAAATTCTAGAATATTCTCACTCCAAAGCATCGATCCTTCAATTGAAAGCACATATTTAGCTAACTTGTGAGCTATTGGATTGCCTTCTTGCTTAATATGGGATAATTGGTAGGTCTTAAAATCTTTAACCTGTTTTTTTGCAGTACTCAATTATAGAAAGATTTTCTTCAGGTTGAGTAAAAACGTTAATGACTTGGCTAGAGTCTCCTTCGAGAATAATATCATTAAAGTAACTTCCTTTGCCATCTGAATGGCTCTCTTAGCTGCTAGTCCTTCCGCATGAAGGGATCCGAGTGCTCCTTTAATATTGCCCGCTAAACTCATAATAAGTTGGCCAATATGATTCTTGTCAATAGCTCCAATTCCAATGCAGTTTTTCATTATATCAACGATGGCATCAAAGTTTACTTTGTATTTGAATATGGATGGAGCTTGCCAATTGAGAATAAGGTTTCTTCTAAATGGCTTTTAGTAAACTCGACAATTTCTTTTGGCTTTCGAGTAGGCCTACCTCCAAGGATGTTATTGCAGGTGTTCCAGATAGACCATAAAGAACTCTTCCGGTGAGTGAATAATGTAGTGTTGAATAATTTTGTGGTCCATTCAGAGCCTTCCACTTGATTGTACTTCTTGTAATTATTGAGCTCCCCCATCAATTCCTAAACCTTTCGCACAGAAGTACAGTCTCTGAAGATGTGACTGGTAGTTTCTTCTTGAAGGTGACATAGGAGGCAATTGGAAAAGTTGCTTCCATTCAACTACGACTCAAATTAGCAAAGGCAGGGAGGATATTTTTAGAGGTTTTCCAAGCAAAGAGTTTTACCTTGCTAGGAGTGTGAAGGTCCCAAATAGTTTTCCAAAGAAGTGAAATAAATCTATTCCTGTTACTTTGGATATGTTAATCATATAAGTTTTTGTGCAGGTCTTGTTGGTAGAAATGGCACTGGTAAAACTTCTTTTTTGAGGCATATGGCCTTGCATGCTATTGAGGGTATTCCCAAGAACTGTCAAATTTTACACGTAGAGCAAGAAGTTGCCGGTGATGATACATCAGCCCTACAGTGTGTTCTTAATTCTGATATTGAGAGGATTCAACTGCTGGAAGAAGAAACTAATCTACTTGCACACCAGGTTTTATGGTTATACTCGCGTTGTTGTTCTTGTATTTCATAATCGCATGGCTTGATTGCTTAAGTTATTTATATATCTTACTAAAACTATGAACAACTCTTATGATGTTGTATTGGCAGCTAGAATAAGATGTTTCTCCTGATGTGAAGTTTCTAACAAATCACTGCTGTTGTAGAGGGATCTGGAGTATGATGCAGAGATGGTGACAGATAATGGGAAGCACAACAAAGGTTTTGACAAAGATTCTATTGCAAGAAGGCTTGAACAAATATATAAAAGGCTTGAATATATTGATGCATATTCAGCAGAGTCTCGTGCGGCTTCAATTCTGGCGGTTAGTTATTTTAGAATATATTTGATCAAATTTTTGTAAAACATGAGTACTTTATTGGCAAAGGTTCTTTATCATGATTTCAGAAATGAATTTATAGGGGATCTTTTGTGTAACTACACAATCCTAACCCAATTAACCTTATGAACGCATATCTTTTATTGCCTCCTTTGTAGTCTGATATTTCGTTGAATATAAGTCTTCGACGAACATATTTCGATAAGTACACCTATTCAATGAGTTTGCACTTTCTACAAGTATTTATTTTTGACGATTAAAGGTCATTGTTTTTTATGTGTTCTAATATCTTCGATGTTTTATTGGAGGCATACACTTTCCAAGTTGGGAGCATACTATGGCTTTACAACATATAGCTACATTCCTTAGATCCAATTGTTGCTAGGAATACACCATAGTTGATTTGATGATCAAAGAACAAATTGGAGGAAGAGTTGTCATTGTTTAACTCCTATAAACCTAATTACTTCTAGGAGTACACTACAATCAGTTTATCGATTAGATCCGATCATAGAGTTAAGTGAAGGCGGTAGGCTATTAACAATGATACTATTAGGTGATTTGACTTGCTGGTGGGCCTTATTAAATTTAATCACTATTGATAATATACCACGGTCAGCTTATGCTCATTTCTAGATGGAGATCAGAAGATGAGATGTGTCTAGGACAATGCCAATTGAAGATGATCATTGTCGAAGCTGTAATGGTGTCTCGTTGAAGATTAGCTTTAGCGATGAAGAGGAGGTTGCTTTTTGAACGAAGGAGGACATTGAAAGTATTTTAGTGGCGTGTTGGTGTATGCAATCGTCCTTGCTTTTTCTTTAGTAGCAGGGGTATTTATTGACATCGAATGACAGTTCTAACAATGACTTAACTTTGTCAACCAGAGCATTTAAGCTACTTATTAAGCTTCCCAATTGGCTGTATTATACTGATCTGTGGTTCGGCACATCATTTAGGTGATGGGCTGGTAATCTGTCTTGAGAATCATATTTAATTTTGTCCATTGATTTTATTTCAATGGACGACACATTCCATTCATTTATTTATTTTTATTTTTTCTCTGTTGAGTTGCGGATTGACATCAGTGGTGCCACGTAGGAAATCTTTGTTGGTTTTATCGTTTTTGGTCATTTACTAGGGCTACATAGTATTTTTCATCTTTCATATGAATTAAGAAAACATGTATTTTTAAAGCATTATTGAGAGTGTTGATGATCACTCAGGAGAACATAATTTTTTTAGAAATTTCTGTGAATATCTCAGGGATATCCAGTCCAATATTTTGAAGAACCGGTCTCTTTTCCATATTTATCTCAGGGATATCCAGTCCAATGATTATGATTCTAGTTGCACATATGATTATTTTGGGCCCAAATTCCTTTTGCTATCGGTTAAGATTCACGATAGATTTATTGATTTTGAATTATCTGCTCACTATCTTCACTTGAGATACTTGATGCATCTTTGGAGTTTTAACTGGAATGTGTACACCATAGTTTTTGGTTTCTATTGCCTTGCCATTGTGTTTTAGCTTGCCGCTGGTATATTAATGTTTTATTGTTTTCATTGTTTTCTAAAAATATTACAGGGTCTTAGTTTCACTCCGGACATGCAGAAACGGTCTACCAAGTCCTTTTCCGGTGGATGGCGCATGCGAATAGCCCTTGCTCGTGCTTTATTTATTGAGCCTGATTTGCTATTGCTTGATGAACCAACGGTATCATTTTTCAAAAATTTACCTCATTAACATCACTTGAGCTTAACTTCAAGAAAATTTCCCTGTTTGCAGAACCATCTGGATCTTCATGCTGTATTGTGGTTGGAATCATACCTTACAAAATGGCCGAAAACATTTATTGTTGTTTCTCATGCCAGGGAATTTCTGAATACGGTATAAACTTGTTGATACTCGTGTCATACAAATTAAGTTACAATAGATGTAGTTTGTATTGGCATATGATACTCTAGGTAAGAAGTTTTATTATTTATTGTTGTTTCTCATGCTAGAGTTTTTGAATACGTTATAAACTTGTAATACCCATAGAATACAGAAATCAAGTCAGTGTAACTGTTGTTTGTATTGATATGTTAACACTAGGTAAGAAATCTCATTATTTAGCATTGTTTCTCATGCCAGAGAGTTTTTGAATATGGTGTAAACTTGTTAGCAATCATATTGTACAGATATCAAGTTACAATAGCTCACATATCGTACACTATATCAGAAGTCTCATTCGGAGATGTAATCGTGAAACTAACTGCAGGTGGTTACAGATATCCTCCATTTACATGGACAGAAGCTGTTTTCCTACAAAGGGGACTATGATATTTTTGAGAGGACTAGAGAAGAGCAACTAAAAAATCAACAAAAGGCATTTGAGACAAATGAAAAAGCTAGGGCCCATATGCAGGTTCAACCCTTCGTTACCTTGTATGCATGACTCTTAAAGGATGTTACGTTTTCTTTTAATTTTTCTTATTGGTGTTGTGCACGCTAGGTATGTAGCTATTAGTTGACAAAAGCTTAAATGTTTGCTGAGGTTTTTCTTTGTAGCTGTCCTGTGTGTGTATTTTTGCTTTCTAATTCATCTTTGAACAATTTCAGATTGTCATGTTATTTGTAATGAAAAGTACCACATGATCTGTAGTCTCAGCAGGTTAGTGGATGTATCTTAAGCATTTGGGGTCTGTTTGTGACGTCTCACCAAATTTAGCCTCATTTTTTGGGCTAATTTACTCTCAGGCTAGTCAATTACTTTTCTTGTTTAAGGATAAAATGTTTCTGAACTCACCGTGGTTTGATTTGGCCTGACTAAAGCAAACCAAAGCAGAAAAATCACATCTGCAGTAAGAGTACCTGCTAAGCCTTGCTAAATTACTATGACTTGGCATATTTATGAATAACAAGTCTGCTCAGTTCAATTTACTGACATCCTTATATTCTTAGGAAAACAGGATTATGATTGCGATTGTTGAACAGTTTTATTTTTCACTTATATACAATTAACTATTTCTTGCTTCTCATTAATTTTTTCTCATTGCAGGCTTTTATCGATAAGTTCCGATATAATGCAAAGCGTGCGTCACTCGTGCAATCAAGAATCAAGGTGCACTTTTCACAGGATATTTTTTGTTTGATGTTTTGTTTGGAAGAAAGTATATTAGTTTCTAATCTTTTCTACTCAATATTTATATATTTTGTTGACTTGAATTTTCAAACTCTGGTCTAAATATAAGTTTCATCAACAATTTAGCTGTAACTTAAAATAAAGTGAAGTCTATTTCTGTATTACTCTGAACACTATATCAGTGTAATTTAATTATCTATATTTGGCCTCCATAGTTGTTTAATGTATGTGTTTGCCTGCTTAGTTGAAAAGTGTATTAATGCCTTTTTCTGATAGCCATACATCATGATAGATATTTGTAACTGATAGGTGGCACTTTGCAGGCATTGGATCGAATGAGTCATGTAGATCAAGTCATCAATGATCCTGAGTATTATCGCTATTCTTGCTGAATGTTTTTTATTCAAAGAAGTCACCCTCCATATTCATCTTTTATGTACCTGTACCATTATAAATATTTGTCTTAAGCTTTTTTCTTTTGTATGACAATTTCATTTTTTTTAATGCAGCTACAAATTTGAGTTTCCAACACCAGATGATCGACCTGGGCCACCAATCATAAGTTTCAGGTTTCTTTTTGTAAAGTGCCGGACATTATAATTTTGAATTTCTTAGTTTACTCGGTGAACTATGTGAAATATTTTAAGAGCTAGTTTGTGGACTCCAAGCAGAATCTTGGTAACATGGTTAGTTTTGATTGATCCTTGATTTGACGACATACATTGGTTATTTGCTGCAGCTGGCCTGCACTTCATTCCTTTTAACATAAATGTCCAGTTGCATTACATGTGTTATCATGATCAGTTTTGCTACTGAAATCACTTCAGGTTTCAATGGAGTAAAATTTCTTTATCTGTTCAAGTTAAAGAACTAGATGTACCTGAATGTTATGATTCTGTTTCTTACCAGGATTGGAATTTCTGAATTTCATAAAGTGATTGTAGAGAGGTGATTATCACCAATAGCCTTATCCCAATATACACATTTTTTCAGTGCCTGCGCTATCTGGAATCAGCTTTATAAATCCTTATGTGTTTTATTTATGTTAAGTACATGAAGTGGGAACATTTGTTGATTCAAATCTAACCGCAGATATCAAAGTAAGATCAAAATTTTGAATATTGTGATGCTACTGACAGTGTTTTGAGGTTAGAGTCATGAAATATTGTGCTGAATATAGTGAAAACAACAACAACAAAAACAACAGTCTTAATCCAAAACTAGTTTGGTCGGCTATATGGATTTCCCTGTTCTTATCGACCTATATGTAAAGCAACACCATTTGTAAACATGAAATTTGTCATAGTGGAGCTTCTCCCAGGCCAATGGGGAGGGAGCTTGCGTGGAACCGGGGGATCCGAAGTTTGAATCCACAGCACTACAATTCTCAATTGAGGTAGGTGGAATTGTAGTGTTTGAGGCAAAGAATAAAAAAAAACAAAAACATGAAATTCATCATAAGAATTGACAAGTGTTTAAATTGGGTTTCAACCTACCATAATCCTTCTTTCTCTGGGCTTTTGACTGGCTATGCTAAAATAAACAGTAGGTAGATAACACTTGAGATTAGATGGGGTTGTGTTTAGTGAAAGATAATTTAAGTTTATAGGATTTAGCTTTGATCAAAATTTTTCAGGGATGACATAAAGTCATGTGTAGGACGCTTCACATTGTTATCTATCCCAGCGAATGCGAAAAAATGCTGCATGCAAAGTCCCAATGGTCCTACTTCAAGCTTGGGAGATATTTGGTGATTTTTAAGTCAAAAGTGCTGACATTACCTGTTCAATTATGGTTGCGGATCTAATATTGTAATGCACGTCTACATGTTTTATGTGCAATATTGAATTCAGACTTCATATATTATGCAAATTTACAAAATTTCTTGATTTTTTTTGCCTGCAGCGATGCATCATTTGGTTATCCAGGGGGGGCCACCTTATTTAAAAATTTGAATTTTGGTATAGATCTTGATAGCAGAATAGCAAGTAAGGATATTTTCTCTTGTTATTCCTTACATAATTTGTCACACTGGCAAATCTCTAGTTGTGTAACAAGTCAGTAGATGATGCTTTATATGACATGCTGAGCATATTCAGTAACGCCACATGGAGAAGAATAACCCCCCAGATTTTAAGATATTTTTGGACACAAATATGAGTCCTTTTCTTTTTCATTGTATTCTTATAGTTCGGGAACTGTGTTGGTTCTTGAACTTGTTTCAACAACTGGTTGGACACTATCTCTCTTAAATAATGGATCTTGTATGGTTAAACTTCATCTTTTGATCTTGGAAGAGGATTATGATTTTTCATGAACATTGGCTTCATGACCATGCTTCATCAGTTCTGTATCAACATCTCTTCTACTCAACAAATACAATATTTATAAGGGTTGTCTCGTTCATGTTAAGCAACCGAATTCCTACTGTAAATGCAACATATTTGCATATTAACTTTGTGCCAGTTCAATGTAGAAAAGGTCCTAAAAAACGTAAAGTGAAATGCAGAAAATTTTAGAAAGGACTAAGCATTAGAAGAAGGCGATTTTATAAGTGCTTCTTGTAGTTTGAGCTGATTAAAATATAGGGCCTGTCTGGTTAAATTGGAGAATTGCCTGTCTGGTTAGTCTTTATTTCTGCATAATTGCTGCTAGCCTGCTGCTTTTCCGCACTATTCTTTTGTTGATCATTCTCTTCTGTTGCTTCTTTATTGACATTTGGATTGGATTTAGTGGTTGGTCCAAATGGAATTGGCAAGTCAACCATACTTAAACTAATAGCTGGAGAACTCCAGCCAACTTCAGGAACAGTTTTCCGTTCTGCTAAGGTAATTTCCCTTGATACGAGGGTTCTTCTTATGTATTTTTGACTAAAATATATATACATGTATATATATATATATATTTACATGTTATATATATATATATTTTTACATGTTATATATTATCTGGAGAAAACTGTTTTTGATGTTTTACACTGGAAATGTTGTTTTATGGTTTGCTCTTTTTGGAGAAAAGATTCAGGTTGTTATAATTTCATTCAAGATGGCTGACATCTTGGTATGATCAATTGGAATGTATTTTTCTTTTGCATATTGTGATATTACTTGTTCCAAGAGATTGACATAAACCAAATTGTGCTAATATATATATATATATGTATATTCTTATCTTCCTGAGCTCATTTCTTTGTATTTCTTTTTGAAATGTTCATGTAAGCACCATTCTACTGACTAAAAAATGGAAAATCATAGTCATGATTTTACAGCTGAAGCTTATATACCAAAGGAATCCTAAAAAAAGATCCTAGTAGCTACTCAACCGAACATGTTGAATTGCATAGGGAATATGCTGATTCCATTCTGTGTCCATTATATGTGGATTAGTCAAGTATGAGAGCAACACTTACATACTATGGGTAAGCAAAATACCTAAAACTCGAAACTCGCTCATATTTTACTCGGTTTGAACTCGACTCGATTTTCTTACGAGTGGAAGTCAACCTGCTTGAAATGAAATCTATTCAATAGGTAATTGACTCGATATATGTATAATGATATGTATGTAAGCTTTTTGGATGTATATAATTAATATGTTTTATGTATATGAATATGCTATATATAGTGTATATTGAAGAGATTTATGTACAAGTACAGACATAATATATTTAAATTTAAATAAAATACACATAATATATATTATATGCAAAATGAATATCTAAAGCAAAAAATAAGATTAAAAATTAAGGTCGATTCAAGTTGAAAATCGACTCAAAATTGAATAAATTTTAGTCGATTCGAATTAAACTAGGTTAGAACTCAAAATTTTGAGTCGTGACAAACTCGCTCGAACTTGACTCGTTATCAACCCTAGGCCATATCATATGTAATAAAAAATGGGACATAATTGTTTTTATGAAATTAAGGTTATCGCATAGCCTTAATTTTACATTATATGTGTTGTTTTGCTGTTGGATTGCTTAGTGTATGGGTGCAGTTACACGTCTAAACTTTGAACCAAGCTGATGTTTCTGGCTAACCTATGTAAGCAATTCAAAAAATGCTTGTTATTTGTTTACAAGTTTCACACTATTTTGAGCTTATTGCTCCAAGTGTATTTGTGTTCCCTTTCTTAAAGTATATGTACATAGAAGATTTCTTTGCAACCTCCTTTTTAACATTGTCAACAATTAGTGCATTGGAAGTGAATAGGATTTTTGTCATCTAAACATCATTTTAACTGTTTACTTAGACGCCCTCTAATTTATTTAAGTTCCTTATTTGAAGGCTGAATATTATAAGTTTCTTACAGCATCATTGTCTTGCCATTTTTCATATGCCATGAGGCTAATAACATTTTTGTGTTTTTACATGTAGGTTCGTATGGCTGTGTTCAGTCAACATCATGTTGATGGACTTGACTTATCTTCAAATCCTCTTTTGTATATGATGCGCTGCTACCCAGTAAGTACAATGCTTACGACTGCAGTAGCCATATTTATTATGATAAATTTGTAGACATGGATAGTATTCCTTGTTTGCAACTGCTGTTTCTGTCACTAAAGATGGTAGGCACCTGCTGCTTTTTAAGATGCTACATTTTTTCGGTTAGAATTTATTCTAAAAAAATGAAATTCGCGCAATGTTGATTTTAGTAACAAGAATTTTCCCCATGACTATGCTGTAGGGAGTACCTGAACAGAAACTGAGGGCACACTTGGGTTCCTTTGGTGTAACTGGAAACCTTGCACTTCAGCCCATGTATACATTATCAGGTAGATTTTTCTTTTTGATATTTCGTGAGGTAGATACGTTGCTCGTTAAGAGCACTGAGCCAACTAAGCATGTAGTTCATATGATTCAGCTTTTAATCGCTGAGAACCTATTTCTGTGTACTGCTTTAATTGCTAGACTTTGAGTTTGACATGCAAGAAGTGCATATAACCTCCGTTCGAACAGTTCACCTAAACAAAACTGATATTTTGTTCCTCTTTTTAAAAATGAGAATGTTGCAATGAATAACATATGGCTATACTGGAAAATAGGACATATATACATTTAGTATAGGTTAGAGTAACATCAACTGTATGTAATAAATTGTATTGTAATAAATAGACTTGTTCAAATTAGGAAGATAGAACAAAGGGTGGACTATGCACCATTCATGTGGGAGTTCTTATTGTGGGAAGAATGAAAAAACGTAGGGTAAAAACTACATTAGAGAATTAAAAACCGTGGCACTAATGATTTTCTAAAATGGATTCATAAAATTGACACTAAATTTTCTGAATAACGTAATAGATGAGGACAATGAATTTTGAGTTAAATGCATAGCTTGTTAAATTTGAATTATCTGCGGTGTAAAACTACTGTTTTAGATGCAATTTGTTAACATCTATCTGTTTATTCCAGGTGGTCAAAAGAGTAGGGTTGCATTTGCGAAGATCACCTTTAAGAAGCCACATATTATTCTTCTTGATGAGCCATCAAACCATCTTGTAAGTGCATTTGTTAACATAATTACTCTGCAGTTATCTTGATGCGATCTTCTGGCTTGGGTCCAACTTTGAGTTCCTTCATATCATTTAGCAACTAGACAAAAGTGATAGCGTTCTGCATTGAGTGACTGGTCAAATGCTTGCATGCCTGTTGAATTTTCAAGGATATGCATCGAATTTGACCTAATCATAGAAGGATACTAACAGGACTATACACATCACTAAAAACATGTCCGCATATCATGCACACTTATCCTTGCGTTTTTCTATAATTTACTCAGTTTCATATAATAAAATTGCTAGCATCGTTACTGTCCATCAGAATACCATTACCATCCTCAAAATTTGTTAAGCTATTAATTAGGGTGGCATTTTTCTTGTATCTGAAACTTCTTTCATGACATAATGTAAATGAGGCCATTGGGCTTAATAGTTAATAGAATATTTCCACCAATATATATATGTATGTATGTATGTAGGTATTTACATGTTTAATATGATGAAAACAAACAATTTGATTTAAGAGCTCTTGAAAATTAAAGTTGTACTTATGTATTTCGTCGATCAAAGTCACCAACGGTATCTAACCTTAGGAAATATTTATTGGATTGAATCTACGATTAATATTGAAGCCTGAAGTTAAAATCTACAAAAATTTATTGTGCACTTTAAGGCGGTTTGGGTGAAATTTTACTCCATGTGATCAATAGGTATATTTTAAAAATAGATGGGAGTTATGTTAGCCCTTCATTTTTAGATCAGAAGACTAGCCGCACTTGGAAATTTCTGGTGTATTATTGGCAAGAATATTCACCATGCCTATATACAGAGTCTATTATGAAACGGTCAAGATTTCCACCAGATAAACTGCGGGCATGCAGATTCTCGTGTGGGCTTTAACTGTTTAGTTTTTTTTATGGAATCTCAAACTTCCTGCAGGATCTGGATGCAGTCGAAGCTCTCATTCAAGGTCTGGTTCTTTTTCAAGGTGGTGTGCTGATGGTAAGTATTGTGGCTCCACCACCCTCTTTTTTTATTGTGATCTCCAGCATAGGATGGCGTTGATTTAAAGTTTCCCATTTTAAGATGAGTTTGATATGAGTTGATTGAAATTATCAATTTCGAGTAAGATATTTGAGTTGATTTGAACTAAGCCATCCTTCTCTCATCTTGAACAAAGTCTGTATTAATCCTGTATGCATGCATAATATATGTGCTATATTCTCTTTCATACACACATAGTAAATATGCTAAACCGTTATACAGAGTTAGTGCATATGCATTTGTATATATCGAGTCGATTTTGAGTTTAATTAGTTTTATTTTGAGCGTATTGAGTTCGGCACATCTGAAAATTGATTTAATTTGAAATCTATGAAAGTTCTTGTGGCTATTCTGTGAGTTTTGAGTTTCGAATATAGTTTCCAGACCTATCTCCAACGTCCACTGGTATGTTAATTGATGAACGTATGCAGGTGAGCCATGACGAGCATCTTATCTCTGGAAGTGTGGGTGAGCTGTGGGCTGTTTCGGAGGGGAAGGTCACACCTTTTTCAGGCACATTTCAGGATTATAAGAAAATGGTCAAGGCTTCTGGCCATTAACTTTCTGTATAAAGCATTTTCATAATCTCCTGCCTACCTTCAATGGAAGTTCATCCATCAAGGTTTCCTCTCAGCTCCTATCAATTTTTTTCAAATATTTATTTTGCCAGTCTTCTTAATATGTTGAAATATACTTCTTCCCTGGTTTTGCTTATTTTTATTTTTATTTATATGAATTTTGCCATTGAAAGCTACCAATGCTATGGAAAGGTTTCTAGCACTTATTTTGTCTCAGTCCACATTCTGGCAATTCTTTATACTAAATCACGATATGCGAGTAGCTGGTGAACATGATAAATTCATTCTTACACTAAAAAATCTGTCTAGTGGCTGTTGCCTGTTATGCATATAGTTAGAGGGCCATTTGTGATTTGTCAGGGGTGTTAGGCTTTTACTTCGTGGGAATTTTTTGATGCTGAACTGTAACATCCTAGTCGTAAATGTAGAGGTATTGTGTGATTTGATTTTAGAAAATTATGTGACTTGAATAATTTTCTGGAGATCACTTATCTTAGAAATACTACAGCTCAAGTACACTTAACTATGGAGTTCTCATCATATGCCATACGATTTTTTTCCCAAAACATCTCTATAGTTTGGATTCATGTTATTTACTTATCCAATTTTGGATTTTTTTTTTTTTTATGTGGGACGATTCATTCTCATTCCTCTTTTATCACTCATTTGGCCTAGAAACTAGCTAGGAGTTGCTTCTTACACCAGTGATATCCTTGATATCTCTCGACGATCACTCTCCACCCTCCTCGGCCTCGAGTTATTACAAGCCCACCAGCTTCACCTAGTTTGTTATCAAACTATATCATACTGTGAGAGGTTTGTTGTGATATCATGTTATAATATTCCATGTCATTGATATAAAGATATTATCCATTTTGCGGCAGCCATTCGGCGTGCGACACCTGCGTGCGGGTCCACCATCACGGCTCGGCATATGTAGCAATTTTTATTGTATATGTATCATAAAATATCTCATACGTAGTAGATTTTATCATATATGTATCATAATATATCTCATACGTAGCAATTTTTATCACATATGTATCTCATATATAGCAATTTTGGTGGACTATTATGATACATATGTGATAAAAATTACTACATATGAGATATATTATGATACATATGTGATAAAAATTACTACATATGAGATATATTATGATACATATGTGAGCAAATTTGCTACGTATGAGATATATTGTGATACATATATGATAAAATCTGTTACGTATGAGATATTTTATGATACATATATGATAAAAATTATTACGTATGCCGAGCCGTGATGGTGGAACCCGCACGCAGGTGTCGCACGTCGAATGGCTGTCGCAGAATTTACGTGTTAGGCTGTCCGACTGCAATAAGTTCTCCATGCGAAGACGGGGCCGACTCTGCAAAGCTCGCCAATGCCGACCGCATGATGCTAGCCCCACGACACCAGCCCGTGCACCACGCGCAGGTGCTGCCAACCCTAGCTACTTCTCCTTGACTGTATAATCTCCAAGCGTCCTGGTTCGGGGGATGTTGACGATTACTATGATTTCTACTGAATTGAGAAAAAATTCTCCCATTTGTGCTAGTCCAGGCAAGTGGCCATGGATTCAGCGCCAACACAGCGGAGAGCTGTCATTTGGCGCTTTTAATCCCGAATTTCGTATAATAAATACTATATTNATGTAATAAAACTCTTAAATTAAAATTTTTTATGTTAAATAAAATATATTAAGAATTTATTTTTTTTTATAATTTAAATAATTTTAAATTATTATAATATTATTATAAATGATTTATTTGACCCCCTAGTTTGAGGACGACGTCGATTCTGCCTTGATTCGGCATTGGTGATGCTAGGTTTTCAGTTTTGAAAGTAATGGCAAAAAGGCCGTAGCCGCCATCATCAAAGGCTCGGGGTTCTACTTTGATGAACAAAAGTTCTAGCTGTTTAGTTCGTTTTCTTTTGTTCCACTTCGCGTCTATTGCTTTGACGTCTTTGTTTCCTAGTTATTTAGATATTACCATTATCCAATTCTTGAACTTGATTTTGTGAAATCTAGGAACTTTTTTCATACACATTTAGATATAAATCGCCTCTTCGATTATGTAAGATTTGCAGTAGTGCATTCTGCGTTGCATCAACTTGGTATCAGAGCTAATCAAGTCTAATTATATATAGATCTCTGTCTCTTCACCTGCATCACATTTGGTATCAAAACTAATCAAGTCTAATTACATATAAGTCGCTATCTCTTTAGTTACATCAAATAGTCTAGCTTGAGTAGGCCATATTCTTTCACTATTTTCTTCTTGATCGATTTAAATCTCGAAGAAGATATGAACTAAAGATGTGTAAGACGTCTTTTAATCTTTCCACCAAACTAAAATTTATCAAAATCGGATTATGGATGAAGACGTTATGGCCAAAATACTCCAACTGCGTGAATAGAACTGCTTGTGTTAAACTACCGAAATGCTAAATTAAAATAAGATAATTAATCCTGAATAAGTCTGAAAATGCTGAACCAAATTAGAATAATTGAAGCTGAAGAATTCTGAGCATGTTATCCTGAAATAAACCCAGAACGAGCTCGACTGCAAGTGAGAATCGGGCTGGAGCAGCGAAAGTCACTAATAGAAATAGCAGTATTCACACCATTATTGCTAACTTATTTTTGAAACTAATTGTATTATAATTAAATTTTAATTAGAGTCTATTTATTTTTTTTAGACTTATACTTAGATCCTATAAAAAATAAAATTATTTTTATACCTCGGGACTCAAAGAAATCCAAATTTATGAATTTGCATTTGTGGAGTGAGGGAGGGAGAGATGAGTGAGCTTATTTTGGAAATATTAACATAATAATCAAGTACTCGTAGTAAAATTATTTTTATATGTTGGCAGTCAAAAAAAAAAATTCAAATTTATGGACCACATAACTGAATTGGGAGAGAATTTTTTGAAAATATTATCATAATATGTGCAAGAATGAAATTATGTTTATAACTCAGCGGCTCAATAGACGACAACAACAATAACAATCAAGTTTTAATCCTACTAAATGGGGTCGGTTACATGAATTATTTGTTTCCATTGCGCTCTATCAGAAAAAAAAAACAGATTATAGATGGTGGTGCAGTGGGTAATATTTACAATATATATAAGATTATGGGTAATTTCACTTAGGCCCATGAGGTTTACTCGACTTACCACGCATGTCCATAATTTTGAAAACATGTCAGACAGGTTTCCAAAACTTACTGTATAGGTCATTGTGGTCTTTCTGTGATAATATCCGTTAGACGCTGTTAAAATTATGAAAATACCCTTTTTACCCTTTCATATTTCCGATTTTCGGCATTAGAGTTTTCCGCCTTGCGCGTCGGCTCCCTGCGCGCAAGCGTCTGCGCGCGGCGGCCGGCAGCACGCGACAACTTTCACTCGGACGCAGGCGGCCACCTGCCTGGGGTACAATTGTAATTTCACATTAAAAAAATTATGATTTCTTAATTAAAATTTTGACTAACGAAATGTTTAACGAAAGATATTTAATTGGACTTTATTGAAAGTTTTTTAATAAATATTGAGGACCATAATGACCTATACAGTAAATTTTGAGGACCTATTTGGCATATTATCAAAATTGTGAACTTGCGTGGTAAGTCGAGTAAACTTCAGGGGCCTAAGTGAAATTACCCATAAGATTATAATAGCTTGCATATAACTATAAAGTATTTTTAAGTAAATTATTTTTCATACTGTATCATAAATATGATTCATCTATATATATATATATATATATATATATATATATATATATATTAACGCGTGGTTTCAGTATTGCATCTCAACTGTACACGTGGCGCCATGAGAGGCATGCTAAGCCTCTATTATGACAATTAATCACTAATCAGTAGGCTTTACTTTTGCAGATCTCAACCATCAATCCTAACGATTTAACCTTCCCCAAACCTCGTCCACGGTGATTGAGCTACAACAGTCCCTTAACATCAGGCGCGAGGTTTCATTCCCAGCTCTCCCCAATCATCGTCCACAATGTTTCGGAGATCTCCTCAACCATCGGCCACGAGGGTTCGAGCCATCGTCCAGGACCATCGGGATGATGCTTCTCAACTACACCTGTCGCTATCAGCATGCCCCGACCGCACCATTTCTATTGACTCATGCTCCTGCCAATCACATCAACTAAGGATCCGCGTGCTCTAGCTACTACGAATTTCCAGGAGGATTGCGAAGACCGAGGAGACAAGCTCTCCATCCATTGCTTCCAGTTCCCCCAGTGGCCGACAACGACTGAACCACTGGTATGGGTTCAACATCCTTTTTCGAAAGATTCGGGCGGAGCTCTGCTACCTCCCGCCTATATACCCCTGAATGAGGCTTCAGGGAGGACTTCTTAGAGTCTCTGGATCGGCTGGTCTTCTTCTTCTTCTTCTTTTCTTTACTCTGTTTTACCCTGTACTGAGTCCTAGCGGCTTTCTTTCTTGAGATATAGTGAAATACTTCAGGCTGATTCGATGGATATATGAAAGTTTCTTTCTGAACCACTTTAAACCTCTGTGTGTTTTTCTGAATGCCCTTTTTTCTCACTTGAGTCTTAATCATCAGGCTTAGCTCTGTATGTACTGCTGTTTTTTGGGACTCTTCCTTCTCACGTCAATAATATATATATTATATATTAGTTAGATTTTTTTGCACTAACATGCAATTAACATCAGTTATTTTTGTGTAGAATAATAAATAATTACACCTTTAATATCGATCTCTCATGATTAAGAACATTTAAACATATATCTCATTAATTTTTTAAATTCCTCTCTTGGATTATTATTGCATTTTATTAAATTCTAAAAATCACCTCCTTTCTCTTTTTATTTTTTATTTTTATTTTTAATTTCACTTCCTTTGTCTTTAAGGAGCTTCGGATTTAACGAAATCCCTTTGTTGGAAGAATCAAAGACTCAATAAAAATCTCAGTGGTCCGTCAAAAAATAAAAAATAAAATAAAATAAAAATAAACATCTCAGTGGTGGCATTTGTAAACCTAAAATATGAAGACATTTTCATTTTGTTGAATATATATATATATATAACAAAAAATAAATGAAAAAAAAAATCACGGGTCTCAAACTTCAATTTTGAGAATTGCAATTTTGGATAACCAAATTGTTTAATTCTGAATTAATTATTTTTTTTCAAAATAATCACTAAAATTTTAAAACTTAGTTTCGATTTTGTTTTTGATCGCAGGACAGGAGCATTAATTCAATAGTTTTGGAATTAACAGTTTTGATTTTTTTATAAATTATTTTAATTTTATAAAATTGAATTTATTAATAATAATAATTATTATTTTTAAAGAGATGAGTTTCGGTAGTTTTAATCAATTTTCGATAATTTTGAGTGAAATTTAGGTGAAACTATAGAAATTACTGAGTTTCGTTCGAAATTAAAACTCGATAATTTATTTGAATCGATCATTTTGATTTAATTTTAAAACCTCGAATGGTACCTCTTGTTATAGAAATGGAACTCTAACTACTTCTTATTGTTTTCTCTCAATCAGTTTCCATATTTAGGACTGTTATTGGATCGAATTAGAGCAAGCTAGAAGCAATTCAAAATTTAAATTTTGAGCTTGATTTAGCTTGAGTTAACTCGGCTTGAATCGATTTAATTTTGAGTCAGCAAGATTCGAGCAATTCATTATGCTAAAAAATATAACATAATTTACATCCAAAAGGATTTGATTTATCGAAGAAAACGTGTCATTGTGCCGATTTGAATAAAAAAAAATTTCATATTAATATTATATATATATGCATATTATATTTACATGCATTTTCAACTCAACTTGGATAGCATTTTGAGACTAAAAGCTTAATTTAACTCATAATTCGAAATAATTTTGAATCGATTAAAAAATCGAGTAAATTCTAAATGAACATTTTTGAATTTTTTAATCAAAATTGATTTAATTCCTTTTTTTCTTATTACCTGATGATATTTCAAAAACCAATTTTTAATTTTTAATTTTTAATTTTGAAATATACGGCAAACTTCTCTTTATAATTCTGCATAAAATTATAACTCCTGCAGTATTTTATTATTATTTTTTTTTTTGATAGAAACTCCTGCAGTATTGAAGCATTGGGTTCTTCTCTGCCGACCGGCCATAATGATAACAGCTGTGCTTTTTTAAGTGTTTTGAAGCAGTAAATTACATCCAATATAACGATTAACGAGAATATTCCTGTGATATATTTATATTTATATGATGTGAACTTTATATTTATATTGTTGCATCTGGATCCACGTTGGATCATCTGGACTGCACACGTGGAAGCTTACGTGGCATCAACGGCACGAGCGCTCGGCATCGAATATGAGACGTACTACCCCGAACAGCAGACGCCGAAGAGACCGAGACGACAATAGAGACCAGAACTGACCGACGCCTGGCGAAGTATCGATGACCATACTGCTTCAAGAGGTATGAGCTCTCCTGCCGTCAGACCGTACCATCCGTACATCGTAGAGCAAAGGCCAGGGCGTGGCCCCCCCTGCGGACATTGATGGTCTGTCACTGGAGCTGAAGCTCATTCTGCTGAAATGACTCTACAGAGCAGGCCAGGATATAAATATCTCACTATAAAGAGAAAAGCCTCTTTCGGGCTGAACCCAAAAAACTTCTACCTCAAATCCCCTCAGCTTTCTTACTGTAATCCCAAAAAAAGATTGATTCTAGTGATTTTTGAAGCCTCCTCGAAAAGAGTCGTGGTTTTTCCGCTCAGCCGGTTTTCCACGTTAAAAATCTGATTGTTTCTCGTCATAACATATATATTCCTCAGAGATCTAAGTAGGAACCGATTTCGAGCGAGTCGAAGGCAAGGCTCGAAATTGGTCCAAAATCAAAATTAGATATGATTCGAGCGGAGGCAGCTCGAAATCATAATTTGAATCGGCTCGTAATTGTAAAAAAATATAGAAATATTATGTATTCAAGAAGATTTCATCCCTAAATCTTTAGGAAAATAAATCTTAAATTTACTTCACTATACCACTAAACCACTAACTAAATTATATATAATAGCATTTTATTTATATTTATATATATATACATTTATATTATATATCAATATTATTTATGTTATACATATAATTTCGAGTCAAATCGAATCATGTTTCGAGCGAGGTAAGGCTAACTCGAAATCAGCTCGAAATGAACTTTAAGCTAAAGTTCTTATCTCATGATTCGATTCAAAATTTTCAAACTAATTTCGAGTTGATTCAAATTAAATATTATCAATCATATGCATATATTGGAGTACCGCATTCTTCGCCCTTATCTCATTTTTTTTCATAACAATATACGTAGTTGTTTCCCCTCGATCTCTCACTGCATAGCAGTTAACAGTATTCGCGATGAACAGGAGAAGGATTCGAGTTGGGTCTGATGAACTTCTCGATTTTACTCAAATCCTCAAAGTAACTCAGTCCAGTTCCAAACGACGAAATTCACCGACAGATGAGTTTAAATTAAGTTATATGTCGACATTAAAAAGTTTGAAGCCTGCGATTTGATATCATGTACACTAATATATTAATAATTTTATAAGTGTTTATTTTTTTCATATGTAAGAACAAATATAATGTGATATAACATGTTTTGTTTGAGATTTGATAATGTGATTAAAGATAATATATAATATAGTTAAAACTATGATTATTATCAAAAATATTTTTGAGATTTCTATTCATATTTGTAGTTTCTCATTTTTATTAAAAATATTTATTGATGATAACAAATGTAAAAGGTTAAAAAATAACAGAAATATAAAAGGTGATAAAACAAAATAAGATATATAAAAATTAATTATATTAAGAATATATGTGAATTATAAAAAAAATTTGTATAAATTATAATATTATATTTTTGACATATATAATAAACTAATACATATTTATTATGATATATTAATATTTAGGTTCAATTAAATAATGAAGTGGACTTGAAATCATGTAAATTTTAATCGACTTAGAATTAATTCCCTCTGTATATATAAGGGTTGACAGTTTAGAGTAATATTTAGCCTGAATTAAATTCTATTTTAGTTTATAGAATTGGGCCATGAGCGACAGTTGGATCAGATCATCTTTTGAGTATGATTAACTCTATAAAATTTCGTGATCTAAATGTAGAGGTATTGTCCGCTTTGAGTTTAGGGAACTGCGTGACTTGAACATTTCTCGGCAGGCCTCTCATCATAGTACTACTCTAGCTCAAATACGTTTAACTATATAATTTCTCATCAGTAGCTTCACAATTTTTGTTTCAAAATGTACTTTTATTATTTGAGATCATATTATCTATTTATATGACTGAGGATCTCCCTTCATTTTTGATGTAAGATGATTCATTTTTGTACCACTCTCACTACTTATTATTTATCTTAAAAGCCTGCCAGGAGCCTCGTTTTGCCTCAATAATGCCTTTCTTTTAGGATATTATTCAGTAATCACTCCCTGCTCTCTTCGACCACAGATATTACAAACCTAATTTTAAATTCTACTAAAGATAAATATATTTAAAAATTTTAATTTATTGGTGAGTTTGATTTGGCTTATTAAGGCTTAAGCTAATTTGAAATTGAGACGAATGAACGTGAATTTGAATAAATTGAGACGAATGAACGTGAATTTGAATCGAATTGAGGTGGTCGAGCTTGTTTGATGCCAGGCTCAGCTCAAACTAGGATGGAGCTCACGTGTGTCACGTGATGCTACAGCCGCTTGCTTTGCTTGTTCTTTTAATTCCAGTCCACAAGTCTCTCTCTCTCTCTCTCTCTCTCTCTCTCTGTGTGTGTGTGTGTGTGTGTGTGAGGGTTTAGGTTCAATCATTGTGAAATTGTTGAACGATGGGGCCGACGAGCATGGAGAATCCGAGTTTCATATCATGCGAGAAGCTCGACCGCATGGCGAATTGGCTGGGAACGAGCGTCGCGTCGGCGTTCTTCGCGTCGCTGGAGCGGTGCTCGTGCATAAATCTTAGCACGACCGACAACGACGAGGAAGAGGAGGAGGCGAATGACCGTCCTCTGATGCTCACCAAGCCGATCGCTCACGATGCGGCCGCGGAGAGCGGCACAGTCAATAAGATCCCCCCCGTGTGATCGGCCCCTTCTCTGCTCGGTTAGAATCTGCCACAACTGCGGCATCTCTGCTCTTCTCCTCTTCTCTGATCTCGTGTGTTTCTTGCTAGGGTAAGTGCCCTAGGCGTATGCCTGCTCGTTAGGGCACAGTTCTTGTGGTGCTTTCTTCTGTTGGAATCTGATTTATTTGTATAAGCTTTTCTCTGTTATCATGTTACGATTTCTTCAGATCAACTATACCAATTCTATCTCAAGTTCTTGATCTGATTTATCCTTGAAACTTGGTGATTAAATAGAAAATCTGATTTGTTTGTATAAAATTTGAAATTTAAGCTGCGAATTCTTTATTGGACATGTACAGCAAGGCATGCCCTCTATTGTTATGTTTAGGTTATTAGGGCTGGCATCATGTCGAATTCTCTGAATCAAGGACTAGTTCGTGTCGATTAAAAATGATTTGATATCGAGTTGATATTTGAGCAGACTCGAGCTGCATTTTTAACATTTCATTTTTGTGTAAACAGGAGTTTTCACATTGTACATATTCTGCGCACATAATAATTCAACGTGGGTGTTGTGTGTAAGCAATACAATACATAAATGTGTATAAACACCAAAATAAATTCGAAGAATTATCAATCTAGTTAGGAATTTTGAGCATTAATTCCAACCCAATACCTTAAAAATGATTGCTAGGGAGATCCGCTGGCCGATTGGCATGATTTCAGGCTCAAGTATTCCGGAGGTACAGAAGGCACAATTTGAGTGGAGAATCTGAAATTAGAGGAAGTAATTTGCCTTATTGTTTGAGCTATTTTAGAAAATATTTTATTTGAATCTTTTGGCTTTTTATTTGTCTCCTTTTAAGCAATTTATTTCTTTTGTTTATGATGAAATAATAGATGTTTCTCCTCCAAATCCGATTTCCCTTCTTCTTCCTCTTCTCTCTTCTACTTCTTCTTCTTTCAATACTTCTTCCCTGTGTTTGGCCTTCTCCATTTTCTCCACCCTGTCTATCTCATCGTTCTACATCACCAGGTAGTGAACAATTACCGGCTTGCACAATAATCTCTAGTGAGAGCTGTAAAACTTGGGGCAATTTCTCTTTTAATTTGGATAGTTTTTGATTTCTTCTTAAATTTTGTATTGATAAATTTGCTGGATGTTAAGAACTTGTCATTACGATTCCTCTATTTATTTACTTGCTTTGGTTTTGTTGAGTTTGACTGGTTGGCTCCATCATAACCATTCCTTTGTTCAATGTTGGATGCTTTCATAAATTCATGTTTCTCTACTTTGAGAAACATTTGCTTATTGTACTTAATAGGAGGTTAATCAGCAGACTTTGGGCTGATAATGTATTTTATAGGATATTGTGGTTATAATTGTTTTCTTCATATTGTGGATAGTATAATTTTCTGGAGACCCTGGTTAAGCTTTCAATCAATGTTGGGATGAACATGATATTTCTCCCATATTGAACAATCGATAATAAGTTGAGTTATGACCCTTACCCATTATTCATTAGCGTAAATTTGTGGGTAAGAAGTTGTCCGAACTTATGTATTAGAGCTGCATGCATTCGATGAGATTAAGAGCAGCCCATTTGAGGGGAAGTATGGTTCAATATGGTATTGGATGGATTCTTATAAGACGGAGAATCATTAGAACGCACATTAGAATTATTCCATATCGAGTAATCATTAACTTGAGTCGGTAATATAGAAGTGTAAGCGCTTATCTATTGGCCTAAATTTTCCAAGTAAGAAAATATTAACATTTTATGCATTGGTCTTAACTCGGTTCTCCAACGTATGACTCTCCTAACGAATTATTTCATAGCTTATTTTGTTTCTGTGTTTATCATTTTATTTGAATATTACAATCATTGCAAAGGGTTGGCCATTCTTGTTTCCCTGGCATCATCTAATTTTGTTGAGTTTGCATGTTGGAATATTATGTTCATTTTAGTACTGATGTTTATAACGAATAATTACGTACATAACATTCCATATTACCATAATTATATGTATCACACTCATGTGTAGAGTGTAAGAAAAGTGTGTGGAGTGTAATTTTTAGGGCTGTGACGTGTAATTTTTAAAAAGAAATATTTGATATATAAATATGGTGATATAAAGTGTTATGTATGTAAATGTCCCTATTTATCATTAATGAAAGAAATTATTTTAGCATCAAATTTTAGTGGCGTTGACATGTGAATGTTAGGATAGAAAAGATAAAATAAAAAGATTCGATTAGTGAATGTCGAATTTGGATTGCAAGGATATGGACGACTTAGAGAAGGGATACCACTAAAACAAGCGAAGAACATTTTAGGTAATGGAATGGAAGGAGAAAGGGGCAGGAAGTAACTTGATTAGATATGCTACAAGATTGAGTTATATTGGAGTCAAATCAACTCCACACGATGCATCGGATGTTTGGATCGGATTAAACAGTGAAATAAGGTTAATAAAGTTTGGATTTTAGCCGTCTCAAGTCGAATCAATAGATTCGATTAGTGATCCGAGCTATGTCAACTTAATTTGGCATGCACTAAATAAAAGACAAGGTGATATATGAGACATTTAATATTTGGATATCTTGCTCACAAATCTACTGCATCAATAAATATATATATATATAT
>JAEMOT010002543.1:0-38198 GCA_019297695.1 Apostasia ramifera | reverse complement strand
GCGGGGTTAGGTGAAGTTGATTGTGACAGGCGTTACCTCGTACCCTCGGGCTCGAGGTTACGAGGGATGATCCTGGAACGTCGTGGTTGATGTTTGAATAAATCCTCGTGCCCGAGGTTTGACCTGGGTCAATAGTCCTACAAAACTGGAAGCTGAGTCAGCAAATCAAATCAATCAAGTACAAACCTGACAGGCGCCACGTGTTCGGCCAGGATGCAGCGCAGGAACCACGTGTTAACAGGGGGTGATAAATGTAATTTTTTTTTTATTATTATAAAATTCTAACAAATTCAATATTTATACCTTAAAATTTTAATCAACATAATTATAATATTTAATTAAAACTTGAAAATAAAATTGAATTATATAATACACATCTAATAATTACTATTTAATTTGATACTGTAAAAAAATAACAAGCACTAATTAGTAAACAGGTTGGTGGGTCTCGTATACGAGTCATAATTAGGTTAACCGAGGTTCAAGTCAAGTTCACAGATCGAAATTTGTCATTTACTCGTATTTCACAAATACAATTTACAGACGTTCATGACGTACTTTTGTATCTTTAAGTCATTTACGTATAATAATATGCAACTCACTAAAATAAAAGTCGAGTCAGACTAAACTCGAGGAGATTACAAGTAGTTTTCAGTGTAGATGAAGGTTAGAGAAACAAAGAGTGGTAAAATCTTGCCTTTTGATAATTTAGGTAAGGGTGTTAATATGGATCGAAGATCGAAAATCGATCGAAAATTGAATAGATTTTAGATTGAATCGAAATCGAGTCGATCTACATGAGCCGACTAACGAGCCAAAAGTTCGGCTCGGTAATGATTTCGAGCCAATTTTGAGTCGGGGTACGCTCGGCTCGATTCAACTCGAAGTCAGATAGAATTAAAATACATTTTATATTATAATATATATATTATAAATCGAGCCAGATCGAATCGAGCTTATCTGGCTTGAGATTGGCTAGAAAAAAAAGATATTCGATTCATTTTCGAGTCGAATTGAAATCGACTTGATGTCAGATTGGAATCGACTCGAGCCGGCTCAAAGTCGAACCTAATCGACTTCGAGTCGATCGAAATATGATCAATCTGATTTCGAGCTGATATTGGCTCAGCTCGAATCGGTAACGGTCCTAAATGTAGGGCAGAAGAAGACAAGAATCTGATGTACAAGCTTTAAATCTGAATATATTCTTTGCCTCTGCCAGTAAGGTTTCTACTTTGCAAGACCTTCAATTCATAATAAAATTTATTTCATAAAGAAATCATAATATTTAAGAGAAAATATAAGGAGAAAGAGAGGCACTTTAATAAATTATTTCATGAAAAAATACAAAAAAAAAATAGATTGAGAGCCAAAGTGACCTTAAAAAAGAATTCAGAATTGGTGAAAAATCATGTTTTAAATAAAAAGATCACATGACAGTTCAATTTTCCTATTTAATTAACAATAGAACTCAAAACAATTTGTTTAGCAATAATATTAAGAGACCTTTTAATTCAATGTAATCTAAATTTACATGTTATTTAAATTTTAATTTTATCTTAAATATAATAATTTAATAATATTATATATTAAAAATAATAATATTATCTACTCAGTTTTGTCATTCAAACTTCAATATCTGTTTATTACAATTAATTTAGTGACAACACTATTTTTTATAATTCTATTAAAACATATCATCAAATATTTCTTAAAAAAAAGTTATCATTAAACTAAACGATTAATTTTTTCAAATAATATTAAACCAAACCCTTATAATTTTGCTCAATTCTACCTCGGCTTTCTCGTTATTTTTTCTTTTCAAATGTTACACAAAATTCACATAAAAAGGACTACATACATCCTTGGCAACTAAGAAGTAGGAAAAAATAAGTGAAACACATGGCTTGCATGATGGTGGCAATCATCAGTGCTAAACTTTTCACATTCTTATAGTTTACTACGAGTCGAAGAATCCTTCTTGAGCTCATCCCTTATAACTCGTCGCAAAAGCTTGTTCGAAGCAGTTCGCGGAAACTCAGGAACAACTTTGACAGCGCTTACCTGTTTGGAATGGAACAAGTAGGAAACAAATTTAGTATGAAATTGTTGTGACTGTATATAAAGAATTATCTTACATTGGTAGTCAACAATAAGTTGCCTAACCCACTCTTGTTTTGCATTGAATTCAAGTCAGACTTTCACCATCTTAAAAGTTTCATGTTCAAATTCATCGACTCAAAACAAAACCCCAACTCCGAACCATCTTTACAGAAACTCTCCAAGAACCACATCGATGCTTTTGGAAAATTGACAGCAACATTACACTAACATAGAATTTAAGCAAGCTAAAAAACCTCTAAGCTTTCGTGTAACTAAGAAATTACTTGCATGGTAATTGACGTGTCATAAATTTTTTATAGACAAGTACATACATTCTGCAAATAAAAATAGAATATTACAAATATGCCACACAAATTTACTATTTTCATATACACAAGTAACACGAAAACCAATTTAAATATATAACACAAATGATTTTACAACTTCAAAATGCATACCTTTTTTAATTTCTACTAAAAATATTAATAATTATATCAATTACTTCACAAAGATTAAAACTATAGAGTTACCACAAATGTTATTACCTTTTGTGAACAATACAAAAAAATAAACAATAGCAAAGCGGGATAAATTAAGCTCAAAAGAGAATATTGTTAGTATCTTCATGAAAGGTACAATAAACAGTTATTTTTGTGGTAGACAAAACTACATTATATTATCTAAGATTTTGAGTGTTTAATGTCATATCGTTTTCGTCTGTGTTTGTATGTAATCATCAATAACTTCAAAGAAACTTATGATACCTTGAACAAAGGGTTAAGTTCCTTTTGGATGGCCCTCTGAAATTTATCTTTCAAAATACTGGATTCAATCTTTTTCGCACCAGGTTTCAGTACTGCTAAGACAGCCAATTCTTCAGGTCCACCAGGTCTGGCCCTAAAGCTAACTGCAGCAGTCTCCAACACTTCTTCTTCAGCTCTATTGCAGACCCTCTCTATCTCCACAGAACTTGTCTGCCGGGAAAAATTTAGCAAAATATTAGATTGAAGATGCAAGCACAGTACAAAAGCGCAAAAATAATGGAAATCCATTGGTAAGTATGGGCTCAGGACATTGCAACCTTGTGATATAGAAGAGGAAAGATGAAGAAAAAGAGAAATTGAAGAATAAGAAAAGAATAAGAAAAGAATAAGAAAAGAACAAGAAAAGAGCCGAAAATAATGATAAAGAAAAAGAGAGGAGCAGAAGGCAAAGAGAAAGAGAACACTTCTGGAGAGGTGATATGCTAGTGAAATCAATGTTGAAAAACCTCCTCGCTAACGAAAACAAAATCTGGTCAATGAAAAAAACAGCCTTTTCAAAAAACATTGATATTTCTAACTTAGACCACCGAATAGAAGAGCAAAACACAGATTACTTTTCTACAACTTTTGCTAACTTGAAGAAAGACACTAAGAGAGTTTACGTGAATATATAACACAAGGTTGTCATAAACTAGGCAAAAGCTGAAATAGGATAGATATTCAAAAAACATGGATTTAGTTTTGTTAGCTTTCTTCTAACTAACTAAAAAGCTAACTAAACTAAATAAGAATTTGTTAATTGGTGGAGCTCAATTGAGACAAAAGATGATAAGGTAGCAATTTTCTACGAGGGTTCCGTATAGTTCTATCCACGTCATTTTCCTATTGCAATCATTTCTATTCCTGCACAATTTTTTGAAGTGGCTTAATGTGGCCAACCACCTATAACTGTCGGAGATTCTTTGGGCCGTCAGAAGAAAATGTTCAATTCCACACCCCCATAAAAGGTACTGTTGTACCCTTATTTGTACTACCTATGGAGAAGATTTTTGAGACGAATATTAAGGATCTATCAAACATCCCATAACCTCAACTTGCAACCCAGGCTAATATTGAGTGCGATGTTCCCTTGGCCAAAACTCTTTAATACATCATCATTGCCCATACTAACAACACTGAAGTCATATGCATAAAAAAGATTCTTTTTGGCCTGCCACATGGTGTGATACTCCAGAGTAACAACCTATACCGTGCCACGATAAGCTAAACACTCACCATTTTCTTCAACAACTAAGAAGCTATATCTATGATGACTGTTGCGGTGACAATGGCCGAAAAGGAAGTTGTGAGTCTTCCCTCTCCATTCTTCTAGTCCCTCTTCAACATATGACAATCCTTGTTTAGGTTTGCCAACTTGCTGCAACAATAGTACCTGAAATTTTATTTCGATGATGCTGACTTTCATTGGGAATTGCCTCATTCCAAAGAGGTTCTTCAGTTTTGATTTCTCCCTCTCTTCTCATCGATTAGGTCCTTGCTACTCAAAGACCCCTATGAATTTCTTCATGTTTCCTTATACAATAGGCTAGTAGTTACAACATTCTTAGAGAGAACATGTCCATCTCTAAGTTATTAAGGGAGACCAAAGAGTTTGGCAAGGAACTTAGTAGCAGTTGGGCCAGCACTTCGTTGTCAAATTGCATCCTTCTTCATCACTGTAAGGTGATTTACAAAACTTTGCATCTTCTTTAGATGCTCAAAAATAGGGGTTCTTTCCCGAAGCTTCATATTGACAAGCTTCTTGATGAGAAATGTCTTGTTGCTTGCAATCTTTTGCTCGTACAAACCTTTCAATTTCTTCCACATGTAACATAATCCCTCTCATCAATTAACCAAATTTGTACGTACGTTTTTGCATTTTCATCTTAGTCCTTTCATGCCCCTAGCTTCATGTCTATTGGCTTCTTTTCGTAGCCCAATAGAGGGACGAGCAAATCATTCCATTTTAGGAAATCGAAAATCCTTCGCTTTCAAACCTTGCAATTGTTGTGCCAAGGCTTGCCAGCTTGCTAGACATCGTTGAGTCAGCCATCTTCAAGAAGTAGACAATTGAGGCTTTAATACTCGTTGGTGAAATTGATGTCGAGAAACCACATAGCAGAAGAAAACCAAAATCTCGTTGACAAAAAATAGCCTCTTTGAAAAGGCTCTATATTTTCAACAGGTGACAACTTCGACACCGAACAGAAGAGCAAAAAGCAAACACTCTTTTAGGAACTTATACTAACTTGAAGATATAAGCTTACATAGTTTACATGGGATATTTAAAACTTACACTTGCCGTAAGTCAAATAACTATTTGAAATAGGATTTAATTTAGGTGGCTCTTTCTAGTGACTTATCAAAGAATTACAGAAGTTTTCACCTAGACACTATCTAGATGGAAACAAAGACTTCTCCATTCTTCTATTGACGATGGAAGAATTCAGTAAACAGTCTTCATCACAGGATCTCTCATAGGATGAAATCTCAATAGACCTCTAGCTTTATTCCAGCAACATCAACCACACACATGATCCTAATATGTCCTTTTTATAGCATAGGGATAGGGCAATGGTTTTTCATTTGTGATCCTAAAGGTGCCTTGCATGTTGCTTTCCTAGTGCATCCACTCTGGTGTAACAATTTTTGGCAGTGGCTTGGTGTAGTCAGTCTTCCATAACCATCTTGGAATTCTTTGGCCTTCTAGAAGCACACTTTCTATTTCCATCAGGAAGAAATTCCTCAGTGAATACATGTAAACAAGCAACTCTTTAAAGTTCATGGATTCCTCCCAGAAGATTTGATGCAACTCCTTGAAGATTTCTTCCTTCAAGGGCTTCCCCGTACACCTATCCTCATTTGAGGCTTCCTTCTCTGTGGATTTCAAACCTCGTGTACTTCTCTTCATCAAGGAACCTTGGTGCTCATTGAAAACTTCAATGACTCCTCTTCAGCAATTACTTCCTTCAATAAGCTTTTCAACGAGACTTCTCTATCCTTCTCATCCTTATAAGGAAGGATCCCATGTGATATTCTTTATTCTGAAAATACGGGCTAAAAAGCACACTGCTTGTGAATTCAGCAGCTTTATCGTCAACTATATCAAACTCTAAACTTTAATGCTAATTCTAATAGAAAGAAATTTGTCCAGATTTCGTTTTATAAACTTCATCACCTTGATTCCTCCCAGGTTCATTGTATCATCAGCCCGTCCCAATACAACATAATATCCACCAACTGTTCTCTGAATTATGTCTCCATGTCTCCGGAGAACCTGGCAACAAAGCAATATTACAAGTTAAGCACCAAAACTGATATTAAATGCTATCGTTCACTAAAAAAATGCTAATCATTCTTACAATCCTACAATCTCATAGCATCACTCTTCATTAATTCACGAAATTATCAGCCACTTGCTTCATCATTGTGTACCAAAAAGGTGTCTTATTACTTTTTCAGAAAATATTTCAAGTCCAACTGACAGATTTGAACTATAACCATGCACCGGAAGGAATGATGAACAGTCAGGAAAGTTCAATTTGCAATGTGCTACTATATACTTCAGTATAAATATGCAAATTCATATATATGCAAAGATGGAAGAGATAAACAAAATGCACTTGGAAAGTAACCAAGCCTATATCTTCTCCTTTGAACCAATAATTTTAAGCTGAGCCCATTACTGAACAGCACCACAAGCTTCAAGGATTTGTTTTACTATTTTATCAAGGATATGCTTATTCAAGCATAAAAGGCTTAGATCTCATGACCTATACAAGGGCACCTTTGAAGTACAAGCTAAAGAAAAATGGTAAAATATTACATCAACCAATCAAATGTAGTAAGGGTTCCACCGCAATTTTCCATTTAAGTATCTGGAGATCATTAATCGACTTGCAAGGATAATACAAAGTAATCTGTTGCTTAACATAGTTAATACAGATATCAATAGCAAGAACAGTATGGGAATAACCCATAAGTACATAAACACATATTGCATGTAAATAGCATGGTCACGACATGTAGCCCATCAAAATGATTGAAAAATCCATACCATTCCTCTGTAAGATGGCATTCCATCAAAGTAAACCTTCTTGTGATCAGCGTTAAGCAACCAATCACTAGCACCCATGAAGATAGGATACAAACCCACTTCTCCAGCACAAGGTTGATCATCAGGCTGTAATGAAAAACACAGAACTCCAAATATCTGAATAAATATTTCGAAGTTCAACATATAACCTCAAATAGTCAAAAACATTGAACCTTACATAAGGAACTCCTTGCTCATCAAAAATTACAAGTCCCGTAGTCATTGAAGGTGTGCTGAATGTTCCAAAAGCTTGTGGCTGCAGTAGGCTTCCTTGGATGTAAGACGATGAAAGCTCCGATCCACCACAACACTCAATAACAGGTTTGTAAAAGGATCTAGAAGAAAGCCATAGGTCATCGTCAATATCAGAGGTTTCACCAGTTGAAGTGAACACCCTGCAAAACAAATTTCAAACAAATGTTAACAGCAACCAGAGTTCAACTATGTACTTCTCACTAAGAACCAGTTACCTGATCTTCGTCCAGTCGAGTCCTTCCATGCATTTGCTACTCTTCCACGTTTTCACTAGGCTTGGTACAGTGCCTAATATGGTCACAGAAGAATCCTGAACAGAGAAACCAGTTCAAGTAAATTTAACCTTGGCCAACCAAAACGATTATATTCAAATTTTCAGCATAGATTTGTGTAATTATTATCACCTGGACAAACTTTCCGAAGCCACGTCCAAGAGGGGAACCATGATAAAGAGCTAGGGTAGCACCATTCAAAAAACAGGAGTATAATAGAATTGGTCCCATCACCCATCCCAAATTGGTAGGCCAACAAAATATATCTCCTGCTTGAACATCAATGTGTGCCCATGCATCAGCTGCACTCCTAATTGGTGAAAGCTGTGTCCATGGAATAGCTTTTGGTTCACCTACAGTAAGTCATATGAGTAAATTGTATGTTGGATTACCAGACGAATAATAATGTAGAAGGTGAACCAAGATATGTGAGAATCATAAATACCAGTGGTTCCTGAAGAAAATAGAATATTAGTTACAGCATCTATTGGATGGTAAACAGGAGAATACTCGAATGGCCTGCCAATAATTACAAGTACAATCTTATACTCCAGCAAATGTGTCAAACACCAAACTTGGCACACAACCAGAAAAAGAAAGCATTCAACATCATTAACATATTGAAATTACACAAGAAAATTTTACGGTAGAGCCCCAAAGTACTTTTAACATTAGACATCATTACGACGCACCCACTAAATAGCCAAGTAGCAAAATAAGCATATTCATGGAATACCCATTCTATACCTTGGATTCCCAGTAACACGCAAGAGAAAATCTCGCCAAGATAGATCCTGGCTCCTTAGTTTAACTCCCACAGCTTCTCCCAAAGCAGGTACTACAATAGCATTACATTTGCTTCCCTCAATGACACGACTACAGCAAGTAAAGAAAGTAATAAGAAATATTAATTCAAGCAATATAACATAAAAAAGCAAGTAAAGCTGTAACTTGTCCAATTTATGTTGGGAATGAGCTCTTCATCAAATTTCCTCCATTTGAACCAAGTTAAGAAACCAGCAGATTTAACACTCGGTTTAAAAGTTCTGCATTCGTCATAGTGTCCAGTATTTGTGGGTAACAAAACAATTTAAATATGCAGTTGGGCAACTTGGCATGAACAATGGTTTTAACCTTCTTAAGGAGAGACAACCACACATAACAACAAATGTCAGGCAATCAGATTTGAATGTGGGGCAATCGGATTTGAATAGTACTTATCTGATCGAGTCCTCATCTGATGAGTCAAAGGTGATCCACCTGTCAAACATGCCTATAAAGTGAAAGATAACCTTTGTAGTCCGTTTGGCTATTTTTTGTATTTTTGGTTGATGGTGAGAGTGTGCAAGGTAGTCGACAGTTAACGTAAACTTATCAAACAAATATAACAAGAAACCTTTACAAAAATGTGCTAAAGCTTAGGGATTAATTCCATATAACATCGCAGGTAAACATAACATCATTGGTTTTACTATTATTCTACAAACTTTATTATTAAGGCCATGTTTGGTTGGAAAATAAAAAAGATGATTTGAAAAAATTTTATAACTTTTTTTAAAAATTGTGTATGATATAAAATAAAATGAACTATATTAAAAATTATGTTGGATATGGTATAAAGTTTGTTGATTTATCGAGAATTGTGTTGGATGTGAAATAAAGTGATTGTTTAATGTTGGAATTAGTATAAGATAAGATATAAAATATTTTTTAATTTTTTTTAAAATAAATTAAAGTTTTTGGTCATGGCTATTTTTTCTCGAACCAAATAGAGTTTAAGCTAGTGGGATAAATCTATCACACAACACATCAAATGCATAATCATCCCGCTTAGATTCTGCTAATAGCATCATCGTCTATTTTAGTTATTTTGTATGATTGATTCGAAGTATCTAAAACACTTACTCTTCTTGATAAACAAATTGTCACCTCCCCAATACTACTTCCATCTTGATTAAATCACATAATAACAAAATCAAATAGTAAAATAAAAGAAGTAAAAAGACAATAAACACAATATTTACGTGGAAACACAAATCAGGAAAAAGCGCATAGAGCAAAGAAGAAAATCTTCACAAATCAAAAAGTAACTGAGAACAAAAAATGTTTAAGAGCAAGCCAAAAAAAGAGGATAAAAAGTGCTCTCTCACACCAAGTGCTACACACAAAGAAGCCCCTTCTCTTGCTTGAGAAGAACATGAATCTCTAAACAGTACTTGAGAGAAAGGTGCGCTCAGGCATCACAATTGTCTTTTGGGCACATGGAAAATCCTAATCTCTTCTCTACATACAAAGGTGAGAAGAGAATCAAATCTCTGATGGAAATGGCCATTGATCTTCCAAGAATGCCATAGTTCTAATAGCATTTGTTACGAATCTGTCAAGCGGTCGTTATGCCTCCCGCATGATCCCAATTGTCATTATCTAGAATCTAAATGAAGTTAAAGAAGGTAGTTAAAGAACATCGTGACTTGTCGCAATGATCCTTGTAACGAGCTTCTATTCGAAAAGTTGTGACGAGAAGAACAATCATTTGTTCGAATCCCATGATTTTCAACACCAACTACTCGACTTCCATAAATGACTACACCTAAACTCATGACACCATTGCTACTTCAAAGCCAGAAGTTGAACAAAAGAGTTTGTACTCAAACAAACCAGAAGCGAAATAAGAATTCAAATTACCTTACAATCAATTATTGCATAAATGAAGAGGAATGGCCTTAATCATGTACTTTGATGCTAAATCATAAAAAAAAATGTTAAATTAATTTTGGAGTTAAGGATTAAAAAGCAAACTTAACAATAGGGTATACATTTTTACAATGCTGATAATGTAAAGAAAATATTGAATCTCCAAATAAAATACCATATTTCATAATGATACCTGTAAAGAGGAAATCTTTTCCCTCCCCTTATTATGAAATCCTGAAAAATATAATCATAAGATAACATGTAAACAAATGCTTACTGTGAGAGAGAAAGGGGAAGAGAGTGAGAGTGAGAGAGAGAGATAAGCCATCAACAATATAATTGTACATAGAACTACTTTCACAAAATGAAATTCAACTTCTTGGAATTTGCAAAATAACACTGTTTACTACCGAATGAACCAGATTTATTATTCTTAAAAAATTACGTTCCTAAGATTGTTTCGCAGAGGAATTAGTTCATTAAAACAACCATTATCCTTCATCATAGTTCCATTAACCCAACCATCCGAATGATTAAATATTGTACTAAGTTAAGTAGCATACTTTAAAGTTAAGCAGCATACTTTAAAAAATTAAATTCAAGGGACCCCAAGTTAATGAAACCCTGCATTAATTAAAAACCACGTCAATAAAGCCAGGAACCAGAAAAGAAAAAAGGACAGAAGCATGCTTGCTCATGAAGAGAGAGAGAGAACTGCCAAACATTAAATATGGAATTATGACACTTATTTGCATTTTATGTTAATTACCATAAAATTCATAAGTAGATATCTGGCATTGAGTTTAAGAAAAAAAAGGATTAATCTTTATGTTACAAGTGTTGCATCATATGCAGGATCATGATACCATAGTTCTACGACACCAAGACTTCCATTTTATCATTGGATGCCAAGGTACCAGATCAAAACGAGCCAAACTCAAGCCTCCATACACCGTCAAATGTCTCCCCTCCCCGCATTGGCCCATTAGCTTCTATAGGGTGCAGGGACTTTGGAGATAAGAATAGGATAAATTCAACTGTTTAAAATTTGTAAAACTAACCTGATTTTGATATGCACTATAACTTGAAAAGGAATCAAGGAAACCAGTTAGTGACAGAGAAACAGCCACTTGTAACTAGATCATAAACATGTACTCCAGCCATTCTCCAGGGACCCAAAATCCATGTAACATACTAAGATTTTATTAGTGCACGGCACAAAAAAAATCTAGTGAAGAAGTGTACGTTGTCTTCAGAAAATTATAAATATCATCCATGATGATTAACTAATTAGAATCTCATGTTATAATAACAAGGTCAAGTTATGTGCCGTTTGCTTCTCAATTACATTTTTCTCAAAAACCTAAAGTGAAGTTATAAGAATAATTTAAATAAAATGGACTAAAGGTCACCTGAGTGAATATTCCTCTTGCTTTGGATATATCAATTCGAGTTGCAATCTCCTTGGAAGCAAAGCTGTCAGCAATGGACACAACAACAAACCCACCAAGAATGATGGCTAAATAAATGATAACTGCAGTGGAAGTCATAGGCATGTCAATGGCGATTGCATCTCCTTTTGTAAACAGAGTGTCGAGTGCATTTGCAACAATCCTATGAAATTATGAAAATGGGGCATTATACTTCAGCTGACAATAGGATTCTAGAAAAAGAGGGAAAAAAACTATTATTATTTAGCATTATTCCCGGCACTTAATGCTGATAAATTAAATATATGTATTCAGTCGGGGATTGAGGTCAGTAATGAAAATTGTACATACATCACTTGATTACGGAGATCCCTCAAAGATAAAGTGTTAACAAGGGAATCATCTGAACCTTCATTTCGCCACAGCATTACCAAGCTCTCATCCGTCTTCTTAGGGACATCTGATGGTAACAGACAACACTCAGCTATGTTCAGAACAGAACCTGGGAACCAAGTTCCCCCATCCTTGGATTTATCAGAAGTGTCAAGAATAGCTTTTGGTCCATTACGAAATCCAACAGCAAGCTCCTTGACTATAATTGACCAATAGACCTGAAAATGCAGAAAATTTCCATTTCAACAGTATGCCCACTTCTAAGAAATTATATCTACTCTACAGAACTGATGCATAAAGAAATTTAAAGTACCCTCCAGTACCAAAATGGGTGTTACGGAACCATATTATTTTTACGTTGTAGGAAATCACCTCTGGATAATAAACTGAATGCTTCTGAAAAAGACTAAAACTAGTGATTGGATCCACATATGATGAACCCAAGAGTTCAAGACCATTGGCTTCAATTAAGCGCCCAAGGTTTGTCAGTTGACAAAGGGACCTGCCAGCACAATTACCAAAATTGAGCAAAATACAGATAACTTAAAAAAAAATGCATTTTTCACTTCATTTTAAAAAAATTAACAATATTCTGAGAAAATGAATGCATAGAAAACAATCAATACAAATAATATCAGTCATCACAGGTTCATGCATCAGTTCGAATGATAAGCAGAAAAGTTCATAATTTAGTCATGAATCACACAAAAAGGTTCTTAAATCTTAAGAAAGTGAAGTGAATCATAATTTATCATTACACAAAGTTAACCACAAGCACCTAAGTGGACTTCGAATCTAATTCCACATGTATAAAAGGAACAGTTTAGGCTTGGCAATACTATTTAACAGGTATTGGTCCACCAACTAGTTGGCAAATTGTGATGGTCAACCAGTGATCGAAGCATGGTTTTTTGTTGGTCAACCCGTGGTGGTCAACCACCAAGTTGACCAATGGCAGAGACCACCATTTTTTTTGGTAAACTAGCAATGGCCGAATAGCTACCGCAAGGGTTATTTCAAGTGGTTTCTACGTGTGCTTAGTTTTAGAATTTAGTTAGAAACTTAGTTTTTTCATTGAGTGAGCTCACCCCTCTCAAAAGGTTCAAAACCATAACCAGTAAAGGGAAATGGAATCTTTCCCTGGGCCATAAGATAAGAATGATCTTCACTTTGTGGGAACAACAAAGACTATAATCTCATTCTTAAAGCGGTCCAGCAACAACCCATTGAGAAGGAGATCATCCTCAACCATAAGGGCTCCTCCATAGTTATCTTGCTTTTGAGCCAGACATGAGTTATAAACAAAGTTAGAAAAGGTAAAATCTTTGGTCTAGGACTGACCAATGAAACTAATTCAAGCCCTAGCTATGGTTGACCAGTCACTATTTTGACAAAATTTTTCTAATCATTTTTATTCCTTTTTGGGGCTTGTTTCTTCCAATTTTTCAAGCCAAATTTTGAAAAGCACTTTTTTCCTTGAGATCTTGTGGTATTTTCTTGACATTTTCTTTATGAGTTTTCGAAGGGATCTTCTAGTTGTGCTAAAGTAATAAGGGAATCCTATGATATTCTTCATCTCATACAAAGAGATCGATTATATGATATTGTTTCATTCTCTTAATCTTTTATCTATTCTTTTCAGATTATATTTCTGAACCACATATATCATTTGTCTCTCATTTCTTTATTATTATACATTTCATTTCTTGCTTATTATTACTAACTTGATTTTGGTTGTAAGAATAGTTTTTAAATTTTTGAATTGTCTATTCAACTCCTCTAGACAACCGCTTCAATCCTACAACTAGAACATAAAGAAACCAAGAGCATGGCTTGCTTTTATTTCCAAGCTATATTACAATATTCCCTCTGCGTATAAACATCACCATATAAGTATGACAATTATCCAATAAATTATATGGAGGTCAATAGTAACTTTAATCTGTTTACAACTAAGCCGACAAGTTGATCTCAACCTTTCACATGGCAAATTTTCTAATGGTGTAGTTGATTAAGTCAAGCACCATCATCTGTATCAACCGATTGCGTATTTAACGATACTTCAGTGTTCGTGTATGAGCCACACCCCAAAGCATCATCATGCAGGCACAACTGAAATCCCCACTCCTTGTCCCAGAAATCCAACCATGTCAGGATATGTCCAATTATGTCTTGAGATATCCGGCCCAAAACCAAGGCGTCCTAACATATCCAGTTATGTCCTAACATGTTCAATCCCTAAAAGAATCATTCGAAAATATATGGTTGCCACCATGGTTTCCTGACATGTTTAGTTTTGAGCAAAGACCTCCTAGCATACCAAGTTGCGAGCAACATTGATATAACATATCTAGTGTGCGGGCATGTCGCAATGCATCAACAACATTCAAGGCATCATTGCATCATCCCCAGCACAATTCTGTGTAGATGAGTCTCTCGATCATAACCGCACAAAGTTCATCCTCAAAACAACTTTTTGGACTGTTATGACTAGAACTTGGCACTTCCTGCCAATTTGAACTAGCAAACTACCGAACAACAGGAAGAGGTGCTGGTCACCCAGCATATTTGTGTACAAATCCCATAGTTACACGTAGGGTCTATTGTAGCACTCCTGGACAGAACATTAGACCATCTCTGACACAGTGAAATCAACATTTGTACTACAACTAGGGAACCAGTTTATTTTGTTTAAAGGAATTCTCTCACCTTCGAGTATTTGTTGTTTTCCCTTCCTAAGGGTGTCCCATATAAGCTCTGAACATACTTCTTTCTCCTTTTCTCAAACTTCCACTAATTTGGTCACATTGGGAAATGTGATCTCTCTCGTGTGAGAATAGGCCATCCATCATTGTCGCAAACCCTCTTCAAATGTATCACTGGAAGAAAGTTTGGAAGCAATGGTGCATTTTCCTCAAATGGATATTCACATTTTTTATATATCGCACTCTTCACTCCATAGGTCGAAAAGATTCAGTATACCCTTTATACAAAATTTAAGGTACTTCCACACCAAACATATGCACCTTTCATTAAACCAAGAGAATTATAAGTCATGCAGTTAGTTTATCCATTAAAAAAAAAATTGTGCTACAGCAGGAACTTTCCCTTCCACCACAGCAATCGCGCAACCAGCAACAGTGGCTCTTCTGGCTGCTGTTGCAGCTGATTCTGCTTCTGCAATAGCTCACTCTGCTATTGCAGAAGCTGTTTTTGCTGCAGTTGCTGCCCATTCTACTACCATTGCAAGCAGCTCCTTTTCAGCAAACCAGCCATCTCAAACTCACAATGTCCAATTGTTGGATCGCTTCCTCAACAACTTGTAGTCATGAGTTCAAGTTCAAAGAAATCCAGCAGACCCTCAGGCAATCGAAGCGGTGGCTGCATTGTACCACTCATGGAGAGCTTGTAACAGTCGCGTCCACAACAAACTCTTCCTATTACTCAAAGTTATCGTTGCACTTGTTCACTTTAGCGAGGCCCAAGAACTGCCTTCACCCAACGTGGGGAACTGAGATCTATTAGCCTTAACGGCTATAGCAACCCCTTTGCATCCCATTGAGATCCCCCACTCCCACGGTGGATTAATGTGAACTTCGACGGCTCTGTTAAATAGAACGGTATGGCAGGCATGGGTGGGGTGATGCGGGATCACCACGGAAACTTCCTCATAGTGGCAAGTTCTAAGCTCTACATGCACGCAGTCTCCACAGCAGAAGCCATACGAGCATTCGTAGCGATAACAACCGCCCGTGAGTGGGCAGACATAGCGGGCGAGATTTAGATAGAGGGCGACTCAGCCATCACTATTGGGCAGTCAGAGGACACCCTCCAAACAGGACCATGACTCAGATCTCCCATCTTCTTTGCGCCTTTAAGGCGTTTAGGATATTTCATGTTTACAGAGCCGCAAATAAAGTGACAGACTTTGTAGCTTTTTTTCCTCTTTAGATGATGTCGAATGGCGTGGGGGCATGCCCCTCCCATCCAATTTTTGTACGTTCTCGATGAGAATCGAATCTTCTGTACTTAACGCATCTTGTTTTGTTGTTATAGTATCATGGGCTACAGCAAAATTTCAAGAAAAGAAAAATTTATATTAGATTCTTAATAATCCTTCAATGATCACGCAAAATAACTTTCTTCGCTCAGAGCTTTCTCCAGTTCATTCAAGCATGAATTACAACAATAACGATAGCCCTGTGTTAATACGTGGTTCCGCGCTGCATCCCAACCGTACACGTGGCGCCAAGCTGGCATTTAGCCCTTATTTATTTACTAATTTATTCATCTATTCTCGCAGGTCTCAAACCTCGGTCAAACCTTGACCACAAGGGTTCAACCAAGCCTCGTCCACGACGAGACAAGACCATCCCTGCTAACATCGAAGACGATGTTACTCAGTTGTATCTGTCGCAGTCAGCGTGGCCCAACCGCGTCGTTCCCCATACAAGACACTTTTCTCCAGACACGCAAATCAATGACTCGCATGCTTCAGCCGCCACGGATCCCCAGAAGCGGCACCAATATTAAAAGGCCACACTCTTCTTTTGCTGCTTCTAGTCCCTCCAGCGACCGACAAGCGGCGCGAGCTCAGAGCTTGTTCACCTCCTTTTCTCCGGAAAACCAGGATAAAGCTGCACTGTTCACCACCTATATATGCCCTTGAACAAACTTCAAAAAAGAAAGAGATTAAAGAGGAAACATAGCAAGAACGATAAAAGAACAAGCAATTCCTCTGGTCTTCCTATTCACACTGTATTAGAGCCTCAACTGAGGAGCTCTCTCTCTCTCTAAGCATTGTATTAGCCCTTACGGCTTTCCTTTTTCCATAATGAAATCCTTTTGCTGATCGCCCGGTGGACGTAGGGGAACTCCTCCCTGAACCACCTTAAACCTCTGTGTGCTGCACTGGGTGTTTCTGTCTCTCCTTTGAGCCTTAACTAGCAGGCTTATTTCTCTGCGCGCCGCCGTCTCTCGGAACTCTCTCTCTTTTTTGGTGTTTCTTGGGATCCCCTACATCCTACGTCAACATCTTCTGGTGCTTTCATTGAGACTCTGGGAAGATGATGGCCAGAACGCGTAGAACCAACTCCGCTGCTCGCAGTGCACATGCGGGAAAACCCTCTGTCAGGGTGCCAGGTGACGAGGCTTCCGCTTCGACGTCTCGACGTCGCGCCGGATCTACTTCTTCCTCCAGGGGAACCCGCGTCTCGGAGCTTCAGGGGATGTTGGCGAACCTTACTGACCTAGTCACTGGCCTCACAGCCCAACAGACCGTGATCCTCAGGCAGACTTAGCCAGTCTGCGCAGTACTTCCTCCGGCCGCGGAGGCCCCCGCTCCTTTGCCTCCCGTCGCGGCGCCTTCCGTTCAAACGTCTGGTTCTTCATAGCCTCCCAGACGACTATTTCACCTCCAGGAGGTCCACCAGAATCTTCTTCTACCACGTCCTTTACCACAACCTGCTTTCCTTCCGCCTGCTTTTCCTCCTTTCCTCGCTTGGAGGGACCCTCTCTTCCCATGCATTCAGGCCCCGCATTATGGGCCCGACCCTTTTTTCGGCCCAATGGACAGCAATGCCTCATTTGCTGACGCCATCTGGCTAGCCCCAGTCCCGAAAGACTTTAGGCCGCCCCGGCTTGAAGCTTATAAAGGCGCAACTGACCCCCGCTAGCATATACAGGGGTTCGAGGCCGCGGTCCGCTATCGCCATCCAGATGAGGCCACCAAATGCCACCTCTTGGCAAACACTCTGAAAGGAGCGGCATTCAGCTGGTTCCTCAAACTCCCTAGGGATCACCTCTCTTCCTACAAGCATCTAAAGTGGGAGCTGATCGCCCGCTTCATTGGCCGAACCCGAATGGTCGTCTCCGACATGGTGCTCACCAACATTAAGCAAGGCGAAAAGGAAAGCCTCTGCGATTACACTAACCGTTTCTTTGCTGCCGCGACAGAAGCTGAAGATGTCAACCTTGCTGTGGCCATGCACAACTTCCGAAGGAGACTCAAGATCGGGGACTTGTTCAAATCTCTGCAGCTCGCCAAACCTCAGAGCTACCCTGAGCTGGTGGCCAGGGCCAGCCAGTTTATGCTCCTCGAGGATGCTGAGTCCTCTCCCCCCGGTGTTTCTGGAGCCGAGAAGGAGAAGAAGAGGAAACATCGGGGCGACGCACCCCCATCCAGGACGATGCACACGGCGAAAAGTCATAGAGATGAGGGGAAATTGCGGCCTGTTCAACAACAAAGACACTTTTTCTCTCAGCCGCTTCCTGAAATCTACGCAGCGGCCGTCAAGAAAGGTTGGGCTCGAGCTGCCGGACCCAAGCCGACACCCCCAGCTGGAGTGGACCCTGACAACTACTGCGAGTTCCATGGGAACTACGGGCACAGACTTCATAAATGTCGAGCCCTCAGAGCCATGCTTGATAAATTGGCTGATCAGGGCAGGTTGGAAGAATTCATGCAGATGACACCGACCTTCAACGCTGGCCAAAAAGGGAAGGCTCCCGAAAATACTGGGGCTCCTGCTAGAGCTTTGCCATCTCCAGGCCCCAGCCAGCCAGGGCGTCCTTATCCTCCTGCCGCCAGGACGATCAATGTCATCTTTAGCATTGACCCTGATACCGCTCGCCGTCAAGAGATTGAGGTCGACGGTATCTCTCAGCAGCATTCTTTATCCATTCCGCTTACTTTCTGCCAAGAAGATCTCTCCCGACAGGGCAATCCCCACAACGATCCAATCATGGTCGTCGCCCGCATAGCCGATTTCAATGTTTGGCGAGTACTCCTCGACTCTGGGAGTGCAGCTGACATCCTGTTCGAGTCCGCTTTCCTCCAGATCGGGCTCAAGGAAGCAAACCTCCTCCGCGTTGGAACCACACTACTCAGTTTCTCTGGGGAGAGGGTCCAACTTCTGGGATTCATCGCCTTGCCCGTCTCCTTCAGCGATGACAACGGCTACATCATGAGCATGGTGAACTTCGCTGTCATTAGAGCTAAATCAGGCTACAACGCCATCCTCGGAAGGACAACTCTCAATTCCTTCGGGATGGTGATCTCCACGCCTCACCTCTGCGCGAAGTTTCCTACTTCCAGCGGCGTTGTCACCGTCAAAGAAGATGTCAGGAAGGCTACCCAGTGCTTCCAGATCGCTGCACAGCTCATTGTTGACCAACTAGACCCCAAGGAATCTCAACCAGTTGTACCACAAAAGGGGGTTATCAATGTAACCTTGGGGGGGGGGAAGACTCTTCTAAAGTTGTAAATCTATCCTCTTCTATGAATGATAAGCAACAGGGGAGATCACTGCCCTGCTTTCTGAGTATGTCGACGTCTTTCCATAGTGTCCTTAAGATATTTCAGGAGTTGACAGAGTTGTCTGCGAACACCACCTGAATATGTCTGATACTGTCACTCTCATAAAACAAAAGAAGAGGGTTATGACAGGAGAAAGGGAGAGTGCTATCGAAGAAGTCAACAAATTGCTTGGAGCAGGTTACATCAAGGAAGTTCAATACCCTCAGTTGCTCACCAACGTTGTCATAGTGAAGAAGGCCAACGGGAAGTGGAGAATGTGCGTAGACTTCCGCACATTGAATCAGGCCTGTCCCAAGAACACTTATCCTCTCCCACGCATCGACGCGATGGTGGATCGTACTTTCGGGTACGAGGTCATGAGCTTTCTAGATGCTTTTTCTGAATACCATCAAATCCGGATGGCCAAAGAAGATGAAGAAAAGACTGCTTTCATCACTGACTTCGGCACATATTGTTACAACGTCATGCCCTTTGGTCTCAAAAACGCCGGTGCCACCTACCAGCGCATAATTGACGCTGTGTTCAAAAGTCAGAGAGGCAGAAATCTTGAGGCGTATGTTGATGACATCCTGGTGAAAAACAAAAGCATGGAGGGACACCTCAACGACCTCAAGGAGACACTTGATACCCTCCGAAAGTTCAACCTCAAGCTCAATCCCACCAAGTGCACCTTCGGCGCAATTTCAGGGAAGTTCCTGGGCTACCTAATTTCGGCCAGAAGTATAGAGGCTAATCCAGACAAAATTTTGACGATCCTAAGCATGCCCTCTCCTCAAACGACTGAAGAGACTCAGAAATTGGCAGGACGGATTTACAGCCTGGGCAGATTCATTTCAAAGGCTGGGGATCGATGTTCGCCTCTTTTTCGATGTTTGCGAAACAACAAAAAGGGTCAGTGGACCAGCGAATGTGAAGTTGCTTTCACAAAACTGAAGAGGTCCCCGATACTAGTGGCACCAAAGGAAGGGGTTCTCTTGTCTTTATACCTAGGCGTAACTGACACCGCGGTATCAGCTATCCTCATCGACGACGATAAGGGGGTACAGCATCCTATCTTCTACATCAACCACGTTCTCCTAGACGCTGAGAGCCGATACCCCACACTGGAAAAGCTAGCTCTAGCCCTTCTTATGGCAGCAAAAAAGCTACGCCCATACTTCCAGTCCCACACTATCCAAGTGGTCACTGATCAACCACTCCTGAAGATACTGCATACTCCTGAAGTCTCGGGGAGGCTCCTCAAATGGTCCATCGAGCTGGGCGAGTACGATATCAAGTATGTCCCACGAATAGCAATCAAGGCTCAAGCGTTGGCCGACTTCGTCGCCGAACTTTCTACTTCAGAACCGCCGCCTGCCAAACATCGAGCCGCATCATGGTCTCTTCATGTCGATGGTGTATCTGGATCACAGTCCCAGGCTACTAACAATCAAGCAAAATATGAGGCTCTTATTGCAGGACTGAGTTTCGCACTCAGCATGTCGGTAAAATGCATACAAGTATTCAGCGACTCCCAACTGGTCGTTAACCAGGTAAATCAAGCATTCGAGACAAAGGACAAGGTTCTAAAAAAATATCTACGGAAGGCCAGTCCTTGATCTCTCAGTTTAAAGAATTCTTCTTGGTGCACATTCCTAGAGAAGAAAATCAAGTGGCAGATCGGCTTGCAAAAGGGGGGCTCCTTGACCTTCGCCGAACTCAAGTATTCGATAAGCCTAGTTTTGAGTGCGCAGAAATCCACTCTGAGGAGCATCCGCCCTGCTGGATGGACAAGATCTTCAATTACTTAAAAGGTGGGACTCAACCTGATAATAGGCAAGAGGCGAAGAAGCTGAAACTTGATTGCGCCAAATACGTCCTCATCAATGAGGAACTCTACAAAAGATCTTATGCCAGACCCCTCACCAAATGCTTGAGGCCCGAGGAAGCCCAAGAAGTTATGAAGGCTGTTCACAAAGGGGAGTGCGGAACTTATGCTCGTGGCTGAGGTTTGGTCATGCGAATCCTACGCCAGGGATTCTTCTGGCCTAATATCCACAAGGATGCCCAGGCGTTCGTGGAAAAGTGCTCTCAGTGCCAGTACTATGATGCAAAGGCAGCCCGCCGACTATCTCAGACCCATCAATTCATCTTGGCCCTTCGCTGTTTGGGGGCTTGACTTCCTGGGCCCAATGCCTACGGCCGTGAGGAACTACAAATGGATACTGCTCGTTGTCGACTACTTTACGAAGTGGATTGAAGCCAAGCCACTTACTCAGCCTACTGCTCAGAACATCGAGAACTTCTTATGGGCTAACATCGTCTGCAGGTATGGCGTGCCCATGACAGTCATTACAGACAACGGTACTCCGTTCACCAATCAGCGAATCCACGACTTTTGAGGCAAATATCAGATTAATCTCAAATATGCATCTGTTTGGCACCCTCACACAAATGGGCAGGCAGAAGCCGCTAATAAGAATATCCTGAACATTTTGAAGAAGCGCCTCAACAGTGCCAAGGCTCGCTGGCCAGATGAATTGCCAGGCACTCTTTGGGCTTACAACACAGCTCCTTCCGAGGTTACTCAAGAGTCTCCTTTCTCCCTATCATTCGGGATGGACGCAGTCATACCCATTGAGCTGGAACACTTCTCCCCCAGAATAAAGGCTGCGGCCAACTTCGAACCCGAAGCTTTGCAAACCTGGATGGATGAAAATGACAATTCACGTCGGGTTGATCTGAATCTCTTAGAGCAAAAGAGAGAGTTGGCAGCACTCAAGCACCTGGAGCATAAGCGTCAGATTGAACGATATTTCAACCGCAAGGTTAAATCCAGGGCTATCATCCAAGGCGATCTAGTGCTCAAACGACGACTTCTCGCTGGCAGCAACCTAGGGGTTCCCAAGCTTGAGCCCAACTGGGAAGGCCCTTACATCGTGAGCGAGATTGCTGGACCTAACGCATATTACCTCATGACCTCTACAGGAACTCAACTCCCCAGAACTTGGAGCGGAGATGATCTGAAGAAGTTTTATGCCTGATCCGTGGCAGCGGCCCATCTTTATTTTCCCTACACAGGATTTATTTGTACAGATTTACTCAGGAATTCTTTATACAAATTCATGGGACATCCTTTATTAACAGACATCTGGGTTCTTCAAAAATATATCTGAATTTCTTTATACTCTCCCAAAGGTTATATCTTGAATTCAGGAGTTCTTGTAATGCTGAATCTCATATCTGTTAATTCATATTGAGGTATTCATCAACCTATTATCTATCACTCGGGTATGATCCTAACCTCACTCTCAAGCATCGTTTTCGAGGCATCCGAGCTTCATACACGATGATTCGTTATACTCACTCTCTATATACAGAGATCACCGAGCCTAGTTACACCTGGCAGGCGGGGTCTCCTACCTACATCTGGAACCCTTTCATAAGCCCATCCGGCTAGCAGAAGGTCCGAAGGCCTGCTCGTAACCTTAGGGCAGTCCCTGCTATCTACTCATGATACAGGACCCCCCTAAGCAGAGTGCTTTCGCTTCCCACTAGGATCTGCCACTCTGATGGGGGTCAGCCCTTGCCTCAAGTACAAACATCTCTACGATGTTTCAGACGATCAAGTCCTTTTGGCATTGGGTCAGACAACTCCTCCTAGGCAGGATCTCCACTACTATTACTTTTTTTCTATGCAGGAGCATAAAGGAGTATAATTTCAAGCCAAAATTAGGAAACCCCCGGGGTCAACTCATGCCTCAAGTACAAACATCGGCCACGATGTTTCAGACGCTCCAAGTCCTTTTGGCATTGGGTCAGATAATTCCTCCCAGGCGAGATTTCTCCTGTTATCATTGCTTCCTTCCTATGCGGATTTAAGTTTCAAAGATTTAAACTGGGAATGCTCTATGTGATTCAAAATCCTTTATTATTAACTTGTTATAAGGGATTTTCTCATAGAGTTACAATCAGAATATCTCAAACTTCATACAAAGGTACCTGTTCATTTCACACACATTAGAATAGGCAAGTACGCAAAAGAAAAGCCTTTTCATTTCTGTATTTTCAAATTACAAAATAGAAGTTACAATTCACTCATCTTACAAGGAAAGCGGGTTAGCCTTCACTGACCCCATCCAAAAGATCAAATATCTGTTGGATAAGATCGTCAGTCAAATCCAACCCCTCTTCCTTGTAAACAGGATCAACGACCATACAAGGAAAGGGATCCACTTCTCCACGGTCAGAGGCGGTGATCTTGCCCCCTTGGATCAAAGTGGAAGCCAATCCTTCTCATGCCCGCTTGATCCCATCTAACCTCTCCTTTCTACAGGGTAAACTTGTTTTATAGGCCTTCACAGCCGCCGAAGACCTCTCCGCAGCAATGGCCTCCTGGTCTCCAGCGACTTTGTCCAGCTTCTCTCGCAGGGCCTTGTTATCAGCCTTCAGCGCGCCCATTGCAGATTTATAAACTGTAAACTCCTCTTGCAGCTTGGTCTTCTCTTCTTGTGAGGCATCAAGCTGAGAAGACTTCACTGCGAGCTGGACTTTCAAGGCTTCAATTTCTTCTTCCCGTTCTGTTCCATTACCTGCTCCTCTGTCCTCAAGGCCCTGTTCAAAGCCACTGGCAAGCGAGCAAGCATCTGCAACAGAAACGGAGTCAGTATGCGCAGATAATCGAGGGAGAAGGATTGAAGAGATAATCCTTACCGTGGCCATCCTGTTGGCAAAGCCTGAGTAGAGCTCTGGTGTGAAGGTCCTCTCTAACTTCCCCTCCAAATTCTTTGACACCAGGTCGCTTTCGATGGCCAGACCTACTTCTCCTCGGTAAACGCAGCTTTGGTTAGTGGACGGTAAGGAGATGACCGTCAATCTTCTCTCGTCTCCTTTCGTCCTCACCGCAATCCGCGAACTCTCGTCTCCGAATATCCCCGAGAAGTTGGTGCCGTAAGGGGGCTCGACGCTCTGCTGCCAGTCATGTCTCCCCTCTGCAGCGAGGCTTTCTTCTTCTGCACCTTTCCCCTTCTTCGATGGGGGCTCTGGGCTTGCACTCTCGGAGGGACCCCTTTTCTTCTTGGGGACCTCACTGAGAATCAAGTTCAGACAGGGGCTGCCAGCCCTCTCCTTTTGGCCTCCTTCGGCCTTATTCCCTTTCTCCTTCTCCCCAATGACGATCCCTTTATCATTTCTAGGGATCGTCTTGGGCTTGACCGAGATTGCGGGCCTTTTCTTTTTGCCGGCCTCTTCCATCACCTCGGCCAAGGTTTTCCTGTCGTCCGCGGCGTCCTCAGGTGAAGACACCACGTCGACGGCGGTTCTGCCGCAGACCGGTTCCGGAACCTCTATCACCTCTTCCTCCTCCTCCACCTCAGTGACCTCTCTACTGAGCTGGACGGCAGGAGGCTGCCCCCTTCTGGCCCTCTTCATCAGAGCTGAGCCATGAGATGGGGCGACTTCCTTGAAGATGACATATCCCATTGGCCTTGGTATACAGGGATATGTCATTCTTCACATGCCTGAGGAAATCTTTCAGGGGCCAGCTCTGCCCCTTCAGCTTCTCCAGATTCTTCAGGTTATCGTGCCCAGCCATCCACTTGGCCTCGCCAATGAACTCGGGAAGGCACACTCCAGGCATCAAAGGGATTCCCAAATCCCCTCCGACGAAAAAGTAGTAATCTCTCCAGTCTGAATGAGAGCTACTCGCCCCTGGAAATATCACCTTCCTCGTCTTCGACCGCAGGGTCAAACATCCTCTGTACCCCGGCACCGCCATCCAGCTGAACAAACTCCTGAACAGCATCAAGGTCCACGGTATCTCCTGAGCTTGCAGCAGCTTCAGAAAGGAGTACACGTAGGCAACGGCGTTGGGGGAGAGTTGCGCCGGCACAATCTGGAACGAGTTCAGGATTTCCTTGAACTCCGGTTGCTGCGGCAGCATCAGACCGTACTCCACCTGAGCCCGGTATATGCATACCGCTCCTTCAGGGGGACTGTTTGGTCGGAAATCAGCGGTAGGAGGGATGACCATCAGACAAGGATTTCCACTGAATCCCCTCGTCGTGTTGAGCACTTCGTGCTCCATCAGTAGAGACTCCTGATAGCTAGCGTCCCCCTGGAATTGTTCGGCCAGCTCGGCCCACTCGATCTCTCCTCTCCCCATTGCTAGGTTTCGCGACGGGCCAAGCAAGAATTTCTTCTTTTTCTCTTTTAGGGTTTGAAGATGGGTAAATGATCCAACTTCCCCCCTTTTATGACAGGCTTTGTGGGGAACAGTTGTGACTTTTTGTCTTTTGACCATCTAATCCTATCGTTCAGCGCGCGAACACGATCAAACTGTCCATTTTTTCTGACAGGTTCGGAATTCGAAGCAGCGCACGGTTATCGAAGCATCTCTTCCAGCATTTCGTCCTAGTGTCGTGCACGATGTTTCAAAACGACGGCGCACACGTCTTTTTTCTTTCAACTATCGTTGTCCGATGTTCCATACGCTCGTGCACGACGATAGTTGGTTTCACCTTTTAACTTAGAATTTATCATTGGCTTTATGCTTTCTTATACTCATGAATTCTTTTTCTTTTCTGAACTCGTGATGCTTTCTTCAAACACGAAAGAAAAGATAAAAATGCAAACAGAATTCATTCAGACCAAATTTTTAAAAGAAAAATGCATTTCATTAATGATAAAACTTGTTACAAATTTCATTTCTTTGTTCTCTCACATGTTTCTCTCATGAAGTACAGGAAAGACAGAGAAGTTACAAGGATTCAGAACTTAGACACTTAGTGTAATAGTGTCGACCTCAAATATGAGGGAACCCCCCTCTTTGAGACCAATCAATTACACTCCTTATAACAAGGAGCAGATCACCTTGGAGCTATAAAGCACAGACATGATACGGGGACACGGGACACGACACGACACAGCGACACGGCGATTTTCCAAAATATAGGATACGGGCATAGCATGACACGCCAAATACGATAATAAAGTTAACAATTTATACTTAAAAATATAAATATATATATAACATAATACAAATTTAAATTTTTAAGTATAAACAACTTCTAAGTAGCACTGAATTCTCATAAAATTAAAATGAGAATTTGAGAACAAACGTGGTCGGCATTAAAAAGATTTGAGATATAAATTTAGGGTTCACTTTGAATAATAGAAAATACAATTTTGCTTATTAGGACAATTACAGTGAGCACGACAATAAGAGAAAGTAAAAGCTCTCGGTGTTGAAGATGAAAAAAGGATAAAGGTGAAGCTAGAGTTCTAAATTTTTTGCGATTGGTTCATTTTCGTAAGGCTTAGGGCAACAAAGAAGGAAGAAATTTGATTTAATTTAGTTAACTTAGAATTTTGACTTATATTAGGTAAAATTTTAACAATAATAACAGATATATTTTTAATTTCATTAAATAAAATTTTAACGATAATAAAAAAAATGAGAGATATATTCATAAATTTTAATAAAAATATATAATATTAATAAATAAATTTAACATTAATATTAAATATATTCAATTCCATCTTATGTATGCTAGAAGTGTCCTGCATCTCTAAAGTATCCTAGAAGTGTCTCAAAAGTATCCTAGAAGTGTCTCAAAAGTATCCTATAAGTGTCTTAAAAGTGTCCTAAGGTGTCCGAAAGTGTTCTCGCGTATTCAAGAAGTGTCCTTTAATTTTTTTAGTATTATTTTATTAGGACACGTCACGTGGCATGTCCGACACGGTGTCCTCGCGTGTCCTCGCGTGTCCCCTAGTGTCCGTGTGTCCGACACGGACACAGCGTGGTTCTTGAAGTGTCCATGCTTCATAGCCTTGGAGCTACCAGGACTCCTCCCCTCGACTATCGTTCCTTCAAACATAATGTTGATGATGAGGCTGAGGAGTTAGAGGAAATCGGGAGCAAATCATTTCTGGCTTCCGGGCTAGTCCTGCTGCTGGACTTTGGGGAAAGCACTCTGGCCCAGCCATCGGGCCTCGAGGGGAGTAATTTGGCCCTCTTCGGGACTCCTGCTTAAAGGAGCCAGATGATATCCCCAGCCGATGTAGGAGCCAGCTGGAGGAACCTCCTCTGGACCATGGTTCCCAGCATCGAAGAACCTGTCTAGTCCCTTAAGGCCACAGAAGGGAAGAACCGCGGGACCTCTGATGTTCTCCTGATTTAAGATACTTGCATCAACCAGTGTCTGAAGGAAAAGATCAAAGGCTGCCTGGCTCTTCACATGGTGGCCTACCGGCGAGGCGCTGATGATGCTCACCGCCCTTCTCACCGCTTCCTCCAGATCCCCCATGCGCCGCCCCCTCCATCTAGCGTTGTTTTCCACCAAGGCGCGCATGGAGCGTATCTCAGACTTCAGCAACTCCTCTCGGCGGCGAGTTTCGAAGGTCGTTTCCTTCCCCCCCGACGTTGTCTACCTGGCATTCGCAACCTCGCCCCTTAGCCAATCTCTTTCCTCTCTCAAAGCCTCATTTTCGTCATATAGCCCCTTTATCCTTTTCTGGAGGTCTTTGACATGAGCAGAATGAACTTGACTCACATCGGATAGGCTGCGGTGAAACTCCCCTCTTGCAGCCTCACTCTTACCAGCCCACTCTGCGTTGCTCAGAGCTAAGGAAGCCAACTTGTCTTCCAGTTTATACAACTTCCCTAGCTCTTCTCTATGATCACCTTGAGAGCGCTTTGTGACCTGCAACAAAGCACCCTCCAGTTCCTCTATCCGCCGAAGATCCTCTTTGCCCTTCAAGGATTTCACCACCTCCAGAACCTGGGAGGTGCTCTCCAGGATCTTTTCCTCTTCCCTCCTTATTTCAAATAATCTCCCCCCCAGATCACTCCATGCCCCTTCAATGCCAGAGGTGACATTGGGAGTAGCCGGAGGAGCCCTCTCCTTTCTCTTAATCCCCTCCTCCGTCTTGCCTCCTGACCCTTCAATGCCAAGGGCGGCCTCAGGAGCAACCTGCGGGGGCACCTCCTTCTTCCCCTTAGTCGTCTTCTCCATCTTACTGCCCTCCTCCTTCCTTCCCTTTTCTTCATTTTCTTCGTCATTCCGGAGACTCGCCGGAAGGAGACGAGGTAAGGAGAGCTTCCTCGCCTTAGCAGGAGAAGGGATTGATTCACCAAGAGGAGCAGGACCACAGATCACTAGGGGTGCCTTTTTCACACCGCCCTCCAGGGGAACCCCAAACTTCGGAAGGAGCCGCTCGATCTCTTCATCCTTAAGCAAGATCCTCCCAGGCTCGAGCCTCTCCCCAGCGAGTGTCTCGCACACCAAGATCAGCTCCTTCCGCTCGCCAGTCTTCAGAGCCAGCCTGACTGGAGAGTCAGAGACATTCACCACCTCCGTAGCCTCTTCGGCTGCAAGCTCCTGTGCAGACTCCAACAACCGTACCGAAACCTCAGCAACCTGGGTAGACGGAACTTCCGCCTCCAAATCCACAACTGCAGCTCTCGCTTCCTCCTTCTAGAGCGCTTCAACAGGCTTCTCAGCCGTCGGTTACGGCGACCCTCCAGATGGCTCCAGAACCCTCCTCTTCTCAGGAGTAGGGGCGTCAACAGGAAGATCGCTGGCTCTCTTCTTCAGAGAGAAACTTGACAGAGTCGTCCACTGCTTCCTCTCCGCCATCTCCCTCTCTAACGACTCGCTCCTTTCTTTACAGGAATTTTCAGAGGCTGGAGGAAGAGAATACAGATCGGCGGACGCCGCCCCAGCTTTATCCTAACAGTTCTTGGGCAGCGCGTCCATCACCGCGTCGGTTCGCAATCCAGGACCTATATGAATATTCGCCCCTGACAATGCGGGAGACTGATGTTAACACGTGGTTCCAGCGCTGCATCCCAACCGTACACGTGGCGTCAAGCTGGCATTTAGCCCTTATTTACTTACTAATTCATTCATCTATTCTCGCAGGTCTCAAACCTCGGTCAAACCTTGACCACGAGGGTTCAACTAAGCCTCGTCCACGACGAGACAGGACCATCCCTGTTAACATCGAAGATGATGTTACTCAGTTGTATCTGTCGTAGTCAGCGTGGCCCGACCGCGCCGTTCCCCGTACAAGACACTTTTCTCCAAACACGCAAATCAAGGACTCGCATGCTTCAGCCGCCACGGATCCCCAGAAGCGGCACCAATATTAAAAGGCCACGCTCTCCTTTTGCTGCTTCTAGTCCCTCCAGCGGCCGACAAGCGGCGCGAGCTCAGAGCTTGTTTACCTCCTTTTCTCTGGAAAATCAGGATAAAGCTGCACTATCCACCACCTATATATGCCCTTGAACAGGCTTCAAAAAAGAAAGAGATCAAAAAGGAAAAACAGCAAGAACGACAAGCAATTCCTCTGGTCTTCTTATTCACACTACTGAAGAGCTCTCTCTCTCCCTCTAAGCATTGTATTAGCCCTTACGGCTATCTTTTTTGCATAGTGAAATCCTTTTGTTGATCGCCCGGTGGACGTAGGGGAACTCTTCCCTGAACCACCTTAAACCTCTGTGTGCTGCACTGGGTGTTTCTCTCTCTCCTTTGAGCCTTAACTAGTAGGCTTACCTCTCTGCGCGCCGCCGTCTCTCGGGACTCTCTATCTTTTTTGGTGTTTCTTGGGATCCTCTACATCCTACATCAACACCCTGATACTCTACTGCCATTCTTGAAAGAGTAAGCCGACCACAGGCATTTTAAAAGTTGTTGCATGTGGTATAAAAGAATGTGTTCCAGCAGCGTTAATACCTAATTATTCTAGCTGAATTCTCACCTAGATCATCGGATGACAATAAAAAGCTACCATTCTCAAAAGGACCAAGAATATTCTCCAAAAACCTACGCCAAGGAGCATTCGTTCCCCCTCCCAAAATCACCAGTGAAATCGAAGTTTACCATCTGCTACAACATAACAACGGAATATTCACTTCTTCCAACAGTTAACTGCGGAAAATCTTAAAACCAACGGTCCCACGAAAATCATGCAAAATGATGAAAATGCAAATGATAGAGAAAGAGAGAGAGGAGGTGACTTACGGGGAGGGGAACCAGTAGGGCGGGGGCCCTCTCTCATCCGCATCCCACTTGGCATACACAGAATAGTAGACTAGCTGATGCAGAGCATGAGGATGCTCTGGCCTCAACAATCCCGCCGCCACCACCGCGCGCCACACCTCCGCCTCCGTCCCATTCCCACGGCCAACTCCCGCCGCCCGCCGGAGAGCCGCGTGAAAATCCCTCGCCTCCGCCGGAGGAAGGCCAGCAGTAACGACGTCCTCCACCCTGATCTCCCACACGCCCTCCCCCACTGCCGCCATGTCCCCACTTCCCTGGATCCCAGACGCATCTCCCAAAAAATTTCAGATATTTGATTAGGATTTCGGTTAGGTAGAGACAGAGAGCTGACCCTGATCACTTGAAGGGTAGGTGCCATTGACGGTCCCCGGAGGAGCGCTCGCCGCCGCCCAACAAGTTGTGCATCGTGCACAAATTCAATTAGCGCACGACACGTGAATGAAAGTAGTCATATGTGCGCTAATAAATTTGTGCATCGTGCACGCAAAAATATCTCGCGCCCAACAGGGCAAAGCAGAGGCTTTCCAACGGGAATGCAATTTCGTTTCACACCCCAAAATCGATTTGATCTTTTCTTGACTCAAAGATCTACTCGTTTGAACTAAAATTAATTAACTCGTAATTAATTTAATATATCAAATAAAATTTTTTAAAATATATTTATATAAATATATTATGATAATTTAAACACATTCATTTACTTCTGCTAATTACGTTCAAAATTTAAAATTTTTTCACATTTTACTCCGTATAAAATAAATTTAAAATAGGGCAATTACGTTTACGTCCCTGAGTTTAACACTTAATATCGCGTAGGTCCATAAATTTGAAATTATAATATCGGGGTCCCTGAGTTTTAATAAATTATCAAATGAATTTTTTAAATTTTTTATAATTAAAATTTTTAAAATTACCGTTTTACCCCCTATCATTCTCTCTCTTCTCCCGATCCGGCGCGTTCGCGTTCGCCGGATCGAGAGGAGAGAGAGAGGGGCATGGGTTAAACGGTAAGTTAAAAAATTTTAATTATAAAAAACTAAAAAAAGGACCGATTTGATAATTTATTAAAACTTAAGGATCTCGATGTTATAATTTTAAAAATGTGAATCTGAGCGATGTTAAGCTTTAAACTCAAAAACCTGAACATAATTTGCCCTTTAAATTAAACTGGGCTTGATATTTATAATTATATATATATATATATAATAGATATATATAATAGATTTTATGTATAGATATATATTTTAGAAGAAATATATTGAAGAAATTAAAGTATAAAAATCATAATATATACACAAAATTAATTAATATATAATAAATAAAAATATAATCTTAAAATAAGATTAAAAATAAGCCTAAATCTAACTCAATAATTGACTCTAGCATGAAGAGATAATACTAGATTCGTAACAAACACAACTAAAATTTAAAAATTTTAATTTCGAGTTAAAATTAACTAGCTTGAATTCAACTCATTAACAACAGCCTGCAATAATTAAAGCATTTTTCTAGCCAAATTGAGAAGAAGTTTACTTAAATTTTAGGAATTTCGTGCTCAAACTATATTGCTATCACAATTTTTAAAAATTGTGACGTCTAAAAAGTACAATAATAAAAATATTTAAATTTATTATGTTATATATTAATATATTATATATATATTATAAATATTTTAATGTAAAATTTATGATTTACAATTTTGCTCAATTTAACCATAAAATTGACACAAAATTGCAAGAAAATTTATTTACGCAGCTAAAAATACAAAAATTCAATTTTAAATTAAGCCCAACTCAGTCAAAACTTGAACCAAGCCGCAGCTTTCATGCCTTAAAAATGAATTTTTAACTTTTTTTTTTAATTTCTTATTAAAAAACTTTTTTTTTATTTTTTCCCGATAAATGATGCAAGGGTTCATGGATAAACTTTTTTTTATTGTAGTGGGTCCAGGTTTAAATCAAATTGCATACAAGTCCCATAATTTCAGACCATGGCAAGTTGGTACTCCCGCTCTATGTGGCATTTCGCCTAAGTCCTCTTATTAATACAACAACCACAAATGAAAATACGACATTTATACATTACTTGACTTTCTAAAAAGGTCAGTGATCTTAGGACCTGTCTGACATTTAGCTAAAAAAAGTCCAAAACACCATGGCTTAAAACTTAAAAGGCACGTTTTCTCATAAAAAAAATTTCATTTTATATAATAATATTTTACATATTCCTCAAAACAACAATTAATTTTATTATATAACTATTAATTAAATACTATTTTTTAAAATATTATAATTTAACAATAAAATTTGACAAAAACTGTAAAAGAAAATTCACTAGAACAATTTCTACATTAAAGAGCTTGTTTAGGGCGTGATTAAAATTAAGACTAAAATAGTACTAAAATAAAAAATAATAATAATAAATAAATATTTATTGTATTCCACACAAATTGTAATATAAAATTTTTATTTTATTTTGTATACTCAATTATTTTAAATAAAACTATTAATTTTATTTTATATCTTAAATCAAAATATTTTATTCCTTAACGAATAATATATTTTGATTTATAATGTAAAATAAAGTTAATATCTTTATTAAAAATAATTAAATATATAAAATAAAATAATTTTTTTATATTAAAATTTTTGTTAAATATAATAAAAATTTATTTACTATTATTATTATTTAATTGAATGCTTTTTAATTTTGGTTTTAGCTCTAGGGCCAAACAGGCCCTGCCCTGTTTGGTTAGAGGCCATTATATCCATGATCATAGCTAAAATTGCTTTCAACTATTTTATTAAAAAAAAAATTATTTTTCATCATCAATATATAAATTTCAATATAAAAAATTTACTTTGTATTATACTTTACATAATGTTTAACATATTATATTTAATTTATTTTTTATTATAATTTTTAATAAAATAATTAAAGATTATTTTGACGATGACCTAACCTTCAATCAAACAAATTTAAATATAAAATAAAATATAATGTCACATTTAGGCATAATTTTTTTTCTTCAATTATCTTAACACTAATAACAGATGAATAGTATGGTGTCTTTGATTTAATGCTATTCAAATATTTATTATGTTATCAATATACTAGTATTATTTAAATATTTTTATATTTTTTAAATTATTATTTGTTTAATTTTATATTATTATATTACATAATAATAATAATAAATTAATCAATTACATTTTTCCTTCTTATCATTTTAAAGTAATATTCTTATAATTTTTTATAATATTTTTAAAATATAATATCACAATAATAATAAATTTCTTTAAATAATTTGACACATAACATCACAATGATATTAAAGCTTTAAAAGTTACTTTTTCATTTTACATAAATCTCAACCTAAAATATTTTTTTATCAGATTCTACGTAATTAAACTTAATTTTACATTTCATGTAAATTTTAATATGATTAATTTTATTTTCCATCGTATATCTCGTACACATATTTCAATTCAAAAGAAAAAAATCAAAAAAAATTCCCAATTTTTTTTTTCATATGCCAAAAAGGCATAGAGAATTAGATAAGCCTATAGTGCATGATCTATCTCATTGGCAGCTTGATCATTGACCTTTTCTTAGCATGAAAACCCTTCTCCTTGATCAAATGATTCAGCACCTTCATGTACTTGCCAACAAACCCACTTTTCTTTGCTACAATTGCCAGACTGCTTTTCTCCTCACCCTCCAGTACTTCTCTCTTCTCATCAGCCCCTCTACTGATATCTGCACTCCTGAAGATCCCCTCTTCCCTCTTGCTTCTGCTGCAGTTCTCTGTCATCAGTTCCTTCAGCGACGACCGCTGGTGCTAGAGAAGGCACGGGTCGACTTAGAACAAATCAATCTCAACACAAAACTCGATGTTATTATATTCAAACCCATCATGAAAAAATTACCTAAAAATAGAATATGTAGGTAATTTTTTTTCAACCTCTCTCTCTCTCTCTCTCTCTCTCGATCTCGAGCTGAGGATCAATTCAGGTTCCCCGAGTACCCCCCAGCACAGTCCTTATCTCAAATTAATCCAATGAGCTCAAGTTGCACGAGCCCAACTATTGAAATTGGGGGTGGCTCCAATCCCACAACGGCTCCCACCTCGCCACTTAATATAGGCAATGTATACACACACATGTAATGATTTTTCTCACAAAAAACCTTAAAAAAATATATCAAGTTTCTTACAACAGCACCAAACCAAGCCTTCATCCCACTAGGTAAGTCGATTATATGAATCTTTTATTTCCATTGCGCTTTATCAATAATAAATCTTTCATTTAACTCCAATATATAAGATCACTCCTCATAGTTTCTTATCATGTCTTTTTTGATTTACTGGAGCTTGTGTCTATCTACGATTTATGTGTCTAAATCATCAAGTTTCTTACATTCATATAAAATCAAGCAAGTGCAAAACCATACCAATACACATAGATCGAGTGAACTTTGAGTAGAATCGTTTCCATTTTCAAGTGCGACATTCGACAGCATCTCAAGATCATTCTCATGAAAGCCATTTGTATTTTCGACGAAGACCTTAGGCTTTCTAGTTCTCCTTGACATGCTGGGGTCGAACCGGCGAGAGGAGTTCTCCTGGAGGCTGAACATCTTCCCTGACACAAAAAAGCAGCAGCTATGAATGGCAGTAAGGTTTCCTTTGTGATTTAAGCTGAGGGAGGGGGAACAAGGTCATTAAGTAAAGGTTAGGAGGTCTATGTCCATTCTTAAAAGTTGTAATTGAAACATTAAGCCATATCATCTTGTTGTTATCTTATGACAGGGAGACAGTAACAGAAGAATTACTTGCATATGAGGAAAACATCTTGGAATGAACCTTCCACCATAAACTTCACTGTTTCACTCTTATGCTCATATTTTTCTATGTATAACATGACATCCATAAAAATGACCAGGTGAGAGATCCCAGAGGACATAAAAGAATCAAGAATACAAAAGTAATTCAAATGAGTAGATATTGGCAGAAAAGACCTTTACAAACATCCACGGCTTCAAAATTTACTTTGATCTAATCAATACAGATGGTTTTCGCTCATAATCGAAGCTGATTAATTGACCAAGACCCCCTCCCTCCACCACAACACCTCCCCACATCTCACCTCATGGGAGAGAGAGGACAAAAAGAAAGAGAAGGTCGAAGGTTGACATGCGTATTTCGAAAAAAATAACGTAAATTTTCATAGAAAGACTCACATGAAATGACCAAACAAACTAAGGGACCATTGTGAAACAATCTGGGTGCAAATGTGTGGTGTGTTTAACCTAAGTTAAATGGAAGATGTAACTTTAAGTTGAAGAAGAAAAATGCATATTCCAAACCATAGTAAGTCAGAAGTGATGTGGCAATCATGAGAGCGTACCTAAGACCTGGCTAGCAAACAAAGCTCTCATTCATCGTCAAACCAGAGAACACGATCAGTTTAACTCACTTCCAATGATCAGAAACCTATGGTAATTTTATATGCATTAAAAATCGCTTTCATCTATCATTCTTCATCTTGAATATTCAAAGTGAACGCCAGCAAATGTGTAAATTTTCAAATATTAAACACAATCAGGAGATTTCTTGCTCTGCCATCGAAGATCTGGTTGTTCTGAACACAATCAGGAAGAGTGTAGTAGGGTTAAAATTTTGCTGGGTCAGTAGGTTTAGATGGGTAGAAAAAAAGGAGGTGGGGCATGCTTTTACCTCACTCAAAGCCAAAGAATAAAGCTAAACATTCGGTCTGTGATACAGTAACAATCAATATTGTAGGGGTGACAATTTATACTCATACCCGTTTAACTTACCGCGACCTGTCCCTAATGAAATGGGTATGGGATACAACAACACCTGAGACCCGCCCCGCCTCGTTATAACATAGGGCGGGTTCGAGAATGACTAAGTCATACTCGCTTCGACCTGTAATTTGTTAGTAATTAAATATTATTACATAACCTTAAAATTAAAAAATTTTAATTAGGTATTATCTCTTTATTTTTGCTCAAAATAAATCATTAGTAATGAAGTTGGGGCAAGGTGGTGCGGGGTGGGGCATGAGTTGTAGAAATGAAGTGAGGCGGGGCGAGGTGGGGAGGGAGAAATGAGGCGTGGCGGGGTGGGCGAAAGCAGATATGGGGTGTATATGGGTAATGGTGAAAAGAAAGCAAGGCGGGTATGGGTTTTATCAAATCCGACCTAAACCCGTTCCGTTGTCATCTATAAATTGTTGTTGCCATTGGCAAATAGCAAGGCACATATTTTTGATAAATGAATTTGGAATGGTTGTATGGTTTTAAGAGAAATATTTTGTAACCCTCATAAATGATCCCAAATTTTAAATCTAACTAGGATTTTTATACGACAATGATACCACTTAAATAAAAAAAGTTAATTTTACATATATGGCAATGGTGTTATATAGGAAATTCTAATTGGTTTCAATTTTTGACATCATTTTTGAGGGATGCACGGACACGACACGGGGACACGGGATACGACACGACATGGCGATATGGTGATTTTCCAAAATATAGGACACAGACACGATGTCACATCCCGTCCCGCTAAGATAATAATGTAGCGACATAATAGCTGAGTTGGGTGTGACACAAAGTTTTATTTTTCTCTTATCTTTAATCAAATTCATTAAAGTAAAAACAAGGCTAAATCCATATTATAGTGATAATGTCTAGAACATCAAACACAATACTACACAAGTTTTTCTCAAATAAGTATAACCTCAAAATAATTAAACCAACGACAACCAAGTGATCTCTCATACACCTCCCTGTGATGTCTAAGGTGTACCTGAAAAAAAATAAAATAGGGGGTGAGTTCTCTCGAACTCAGAATTTTAACCAACACCTCATGAAATCAACCAGCATTACAACATGCAATTGGTAACCGTAATTAAAATAGTTTCATGCTCTACTTATCAAACCTCGTATATATTATTTAATTCATTACATCTTTCATTTAATATAGGTCCCAGGAGTTACTTTATAGACTGTTGTCATACCTTTCAGTAACAGTAACAATAGAGGGCTTACTCCCACTCAGTAGGTGCAATGGGGAGGCCTCTAAACAGTAATTTTGTGGCCACATGAAGACTTACTCCTACTCAGTAGGTGCAATGAGGAGGCCTCAAAACAGTAACAGTAACAGCAAGCTCGAGCTAGGATAGGCAACATCATAAAGTACCCAGCAGTTACAATATTCTCTCTCCACAATTATTAATTTAGTTTTAATACTAATATTAAGAACCACATTATATAATAAGGTATCACTGTAGTAAAAGACAGTATTAAATGCAATAACAGTAATTCATCAGTAATATGCAATTGATCGCAGGATAACAATAATTTAACATGCATAGAAATAACCAATCCAACATATATAATCATTTTCACCAAATAACAATGTAAAAAAAAATTAAATTTAAACAAACAGCAATCAGATCATAACGAGTTAGTTTCCCCCTACCTCTTAGCTATTTGATAATCTATTCACACGTTCACCCTGAAAAATAGAAACACAATAATTTGAAATTTAATTTTTTTAATTAATTTTAACTTATATATATATATATATCATATTTTTATAAATCTCTCTAAATAAATATAACATTGATTGAATCTATTTTGGTAAAAATAAATTTGTAACCACTTATCAAAATTATATTTTACACTTAACAAATCAATTATTATTATTGTTGACGTAGGATGTGGGGATCCCAAGAAACACCAAAGAAAGAGAGTTCCG
>JAEMOT010002542.1:30736-43444 GCA_019297695.1 Apostasia ramifera | reverse complement strand
AGGTAATGCCTGTCACGATCAACTTCACCTAACCGCGCCGCTCTCCGTACGGGCGCTCTTTCTTTGCGGAGGTACCAGTATTTAAAGCCACCATCCTCCTCGTACAGCTGCGGACCTCTCCGGTGACAGACAAGCGGCGCTCAGAGCTCATCCATCACCTTTTCTCCGGAAAAACAGGGTGGAGCTGCACACGCCACACATCTATAAAAACCACTGAACAGTTCCATACAAAAAGAGGAAAAAAGGAGAAAAGGAGGAGGAAAAAAAGGGAGAGCAGCAAGAGAAAGAGGGGATACACAAAAGAAGCACCGGGCAGCGAGACTCTCTCCGGCCAAGAGGACTTTTCGATTGTAACAGGACTCCGGTTGAGGAGTACCTGGCTCCTTCTTCTTCTCCCTCTTCTTCTTCTTCTTTGACTCTTCAAAAAGCATTGTTCAGCCTTAAAGGCTATCATTTTCTTATTAGTGAAACTTGCTCGCTGATCGTCCGGTGGACGTAGAGGATTTCCTCCCTGAACCACCTTAAATTTCTGTGTGCTTTTCTGGTTGCTACGGACTAAATCTTCTCCCTGAGCCTCTATTAACAGGCTCACCACCTCCTTTGCGCGCCGCCGTCTTCCGGAACTCTCTTTCTTTGGTGTTTCTTGGGATCCCCACATTCCTACGTCAACAATAAGGCATCTCCCACAAGACGGCAAGTGTTCAGTGGCCATACCTCCGAGGTGATTGGTGACCAATTCCTCCATCTCCTTAGAGTATTTTGATGCGTCCTTTGAGTTGTGGCATCTTCCTCTTCTGCTACTCGGATACATTGTAGGTTTGCCGAGGGCTGTGGAAAACTCCCACCAGTTCCGGTTTTTGCCTCCCACATCCTTGCATCATCTTTGAAGTACAAACGTTGCTCCATAGGAACACCCTCATCCAATTCCTCCTCCATGTCATCTTCTTCTCCATCAAAATTTCCTCCGCTGAAGAAGGTTCAGTTGCCGCCTGCAATAGAACAGAGGTAGTGTCGGCCTGCTCTTCCTTGGATTTGCTCACTTCATCCTCCTCCATAGCATCATCTTTGGTGTTTTTTGAGGAGTTTCCTTCAAATTCCCCCCTTGTTTCCTGGTTTGCTCCCGCTAGCTGGGAGAGCGATGAGAAGGGCCGGCTGTTCAAACCTAGCTGCCGGAGAACGGGATCTTCCGCCTTTCTCCTTGTTACCACCTGACATTCTTCCAACTTCGAGCTGGCTCATGAAACAAGCTACACGTTCTCCTTCTTCCTCCACCGAACACCGGCCATCCAAGACCGCCGGTGAGGGGCTTCGTTCCGCCCGATTTCTCCCTCCCCTCTTGGTCAACCCTAATTAGCGCCATGCCATTTAAAACATTTTTTTACAAGTATTTTTTTTTAAAAAAACTTCTTATTTTAAATATTCATTCATATTTAATTAACTAATTAATAAAATTCTTTTTATTAAAAAAATTAACAATTTTGGACGAAACTCACAGCCATTGTTAACAGAAGTACCCGTCAGATGATAATTATTTTGGCATTAAATTAAATGTTTGATTATTAATTTATAATTTGTATTTGCTACACTTGTTTGAGATATCCATTATTTAATAAAATACTATACAAAATTAAAATGACAATAAATATAAATTTATAGAAATATATATATGTGTGCATTTAAATTTACATTTAATATTAATAATATGATTAAATATAAATATAAAAATATTAAAAAAATTTAAAAGGTGAAAAATATCAATTTTTTAACAGCCCTTAAGATCACTATGTTAACCATCCTGTAACATAAATGATTGGATTTCTTCGGAGGTTAAATTTTTATATATTATTAATATGACGGCGATAGTTAAAAATATTAAATTTTAATAGCCCACAGTATACCAAACTAGATTATAGGAATATTAAATAAATAATAAAAATTATAAAATATTACCAAATGATCAATTAATAAAAATAATATATGAAATAAATAATAATATATTAATGAAAATACTAATTAAATAAATGTATTATTATTATAGGTAAATATCATTTAGATAAATTTAATATTTTAATAAAATATTTTTTTCACTTAAACTGATATATTTTTTAATCTAACTACAATTTCTCCGTCTTAAAAAATGATTAGGTTCGGGTAACACGCTAATTCACCCTTATCTTGACCTGTTGCATTTCATCGTGCGGCTACTACAAGACCCATGCTTGGGGCTCCACCTTTCTCAAAGGGCATGTCTGCTATGCCATTACTGGTAAGGCTCAGCCCGACCCGTCCCAACCCAACCCATTACCCAAATGTCTAAAGGCCAAAATTAGTGTAGATGATATGGATGATTTTTATTGTCTATTTGTCTATTAATTAAAACTGTTGTTCTTCTAAAAGTTTAATATTTTTTTTACAAATATTAGCATAATGTTCTTTTTTCCCACATTTAAAGCTTTTGCATGCTTTTTTATTATAATCGAGTTTGCGCCTAAAATATTTTTTGTGGTTATTAAAGCATTGCATAATTATTTTTATCAAAGTATGAAGCTACAATACCAATAGTAACTTGAAGGGGACTTGGGCTGTTGCAACAAGATTTGCAAAGGCTGTTTGGAATTGTCTGGGCTTACCTCTAAAACAAGATGTTCCAAACAATTATTCGATAAAGCAATGGATCAGAGGTGTGCTGGAAAACTTGGGCTGTTGCAGAATCGAACTAGTCGCGGTCACTATGTGGGCTATATGGAATGAAAGAAATACTAGACTAAGAGGGGGGAAAGGCAGAACCCCCGAAGAAACGAGTTTCCTTGCCACCAACTATCTCGAGGCATTTGATACGGCCCGAAGATCGGACACTCATTGTCACAAGAAGGTGATTAAGGTATAGTCTCCACCACGACACCCATCTATCAAATTAAACTTCGATGCGGCTTTAGATGAAGAGGGAGGTGTGATGGGTGTTGGAGTCATTGCCAGGGATGCTCATGGAGACATGATTGCATGTCATACTGAAAAAATCTCAGGGTACTTTGACCCAATAATTGTGAAATGTATGGCCGCCGAGCAAGATATTCTTCTAGCCACTAAACTAGGGGCAAATGATATATGATTAGAAGGAGACTCTACGGAGGCAATTAGATTACTCCAGGACACAAACGAAGATTTTTTCATCATTGGGCCCAAATTGAATCATATAAGGAGACATATGACATATTTTGATAATTGTGTTTTAACTCATATTTATCAAGAAGGTAATAGAGCTTCACATATGCTTGCACGATATGCGCTTCACGTTAAATCCAAACTGACATGGACAAAGGTGATTCCAAGCTTTATATATGATGTTGTTCGAGAAGAGGTTCTTATGTGTAAAAGGGATATATTGATCTAAGCTGTATCTTTTTTTTTTCAATATCAAAAAAAAAAAAAAAAAACTTGAAGGGGACTTAAACTATAGCATTGCTCATTCTCTTGATTTTATTACTAATTAGGAGATCAATTATCAAGTAGATGAAAAGTCTGTGTTGCTGAAGATCATTTGACAAACGAGAACTTAGATTATGAGATCTTTTCAACAAAATGAAACTTTTTTAACAAAAATACCCAAACAAATATTCTTGTCTAAAATTGCCTTTGTACGAGCATATCGTGCTTAGCTTGCCATGCATGAAATTGAGTTTTATGATAAAATTTCAGATAATGAAGGTCATATGTAGAAGCTAAATTTAAGCTTATATGGCAATTAAAACTGAATTAAACATTTAAATAGCAGAAAATAGTTTCAAAAAATATATCTAAGTTTTCGTATAAACTAACTTACCACTCTCAAATAAAATTGTGGCTCAAAGTCAACCCAATTATAGAATAACTCGAGATAAACATATATACAAGTTAGTAAATTCAGATAATTTGTCTCAAATTAACGTAATAATTGCGTCAAATTTAAGTTAATAAAACTCGAATCGGTTCTAATGTTAACTCGGCCCAATTTTATTGCAAAGTCAAATCTTTTTTTGTATAATTTTATCTACCAAACAAATTAAAACTCTTACTATATGAGTCAAATTACAGCCCCACCCACACTCCAAGTTAATACTAAAAGGTAGTTCAATGTTTAACCGCTCTCCCCATTGACCAAAGCAAATTCAACCAACTGTCACCGCATGAGCTGGCGGTAAAAAGGTGCGGCCGGCTGCCGGCCGGCGGCCTCTTCTGCAGTCAACGGCCTCCAAAAAAAATATATTTAATAAATCTTTAAGGAATAATTACATCCAGATCTTTGAGTTCAATGATTAATAACTCACAAGTCTATATTTTTAAAATTATAATATCGAAGTCCCTGAGTTTTAATAAATTATCAAATGAATCTTTTTTTATTTTTTTATTATTATTATTTTTTTAAAATTATAATTATACCTTCGGCCTCTCTCTCTCCTCACGATCCCTGCGCACGGGCGACGCCGCGCGGCCGACGGCGGGTCGCGCACGCCTTACGAGGATTGGGAGGAAAGAGAGAGGTGGCCCCTCTCTCTCCTCTCGAACCCCGTGCGCGGGATCGGAAGGAAAGAAAGAGAGAGGCTGAAGGTATAATGATAATTTAAAAAAATAATAATAATAAAAAATTTAAAAAACTCATTTGATAATTTATTAAAATTCAAGAACTCAATATTATAATTTAAAAAATGTGAACCAGTTTGTTATTAAACATTAAACTCAGAAATCTGATTGTAATTATTCTAATCTTTAATTTGTAATTAACCCTCAATTAATGAATCAAAAAACGCAATCCGGTGTCGCCGATTTTTGTATTTTCTACTGTCCGATATCCTCGTCCGTATCGGCCGGTAGATTTTTTTTTTCATTATCGGCGGCATCATCCACGGCCGAAGGGGTTCCTTCGAGGAATCCCCAATTGACATTATTACATTTATGAGGGTTGATAACGTAATTAGCCGCTTTCAGATGCCTTCAAATCGGGCTTTTCCGCCGCTCCACACCGGCCGGGCATTGCGCAACTCAAAAGAGATATTTTATATGATAAATTACAGATGGGTTACTCAAATAGAGAGCAGGTTTTATATAGATCCCAATTTTCTTTTCATTTGATTTTTGAATGTTATAGGCCCAACTGTTCAAGGTGTGCCTTTTAGCCTAACAAAAGGAGCGAAGTAAGGAACCATATTCGACTTCAAAGAAAGAGACAAATGATTCAAGCTATAATGTCGACAAACCCGAATAAAACCACGTATCAACTTCAAAGAAGTCTAAAGACACGTCACAAACAAGAGGAAGAAACTCTTATATATAAAACAAGTTGTAGAAAGAATCACCTCAAGATAGAGTATTTCAAGATAGAGCTAATAAAGGTGTGATGCCAGTGGCCGAAGAGGGCGAGGAGTATTCACCAGGTGATATCTCAAGAGAAGGGAATCACTGGTATAGAGTGCGGCTCTTGACAGGCTTCTAGGCTGAATAATGAGTGGTGAGAGGAGCATAAGAATGAATCGACCCACATTGGAAAGAAAGAGAGATCCTGAGCTGTATAAGTAGATAACGTGATCTAAAATAGTAGAGGCGTCTTTTTGGGTAAAATCGTGAGGCTAATAATAGAAAACTCCATAGTTGAGCATGCTTAGGCTGGAATAGCACTGGGATAAATGACTTCCTGAGAAGTAATCAAGTCATGCATTTTTTCTAAACTCAAAGCAAACAATACCTTTACATTGAGATCACGAGATGTTACAAAAATCCTCAAAGACCATCCATGAAAGACACTAAAACTTCACAAAGAATTTCCAAAACATTACCATGAATGACTCTAATTGCATCAATTCGTGAAGGAGAATGCATGATTACTATGAGGTCTCCGATTTAATATCACATCACCGTAATTTCAAGTAACTTAGAAAATTATATTGTTCTCTTGGTTAAAAACATTTTGACATGTAAAAAAAAAATTAAATAATATGTGCATATGTAAATATAAAACTTTGGAACTAAATGAACTAAAATATAAATTTTTGAGTATGTATAAGTAAATCAGTATCAGAAATTATCTCATAAACATTCTTTACTAATTTATTTTATCTTGTTGGAGTAGATTATTCAAAACTTGCTTAAGAAGTTCCTCCTTATCATATATATAAAAAAAAAGAAAAAAAAAAAAAGAAAAGAGTTCTACCTTATCATCAACTAAATTTGTGCTAAGTAGAATCTTGGTCTTACTTCTTAGTGGTATGATGAATGAACACATTAAAAAACAAAGTTTGCACAGTCAGCTTAAGTAGCTCTGCCTTATCATCAATCTAATCCTCAAGCTTCTAACAACATACATTTTTTTGGATCTTTGGCAATTTTTTTAACTTGATATTCTATTTATATATGATATGGCAATCATAATATATATATATATATGGGGGATTTACATACAGAACACTGAATTTATCACAAATTACGTATTTCACCATCTTTTAGTAAATATTACACATATCACACTCTGCTTATGAGTTTTACATTTCTATTGTAATAATAGAAATGTAAAAAAAGTGTGATATGTGTAATATTTACTAAAAAATGATGAAATATATAATTTAAGATGAATTCAGTGTTCTGTATGTAAATTCCCCTATATATATATATATATATATATACACACAAAAGTAATTTCACATATTTCGTAGAGATCTATAAAATTAAAAATATTCTATTTGGGTCTATTTTATTTAAAAATTATATACTCAGGTATTTTTTATAGAATTCATTAGTTTTTGGTATTAAATTAATTTATTTTTAAATACATATTTAAATATTTATTTAATGATTAAATTTAATAAAATTTGTGAAGCAGATGTTAAAGAGATTTTAAAGAAGATAATGTATAAAAAAATAGTAGGATGATACATTCTAATAGATATTTGAAAATATATGAAAGATAAAGGAGTTTTTGGTTCATTAGATTATTTAATATGATTTTAAAAACTAAAAAAATATCAAATGAATGAAAAAATATATATTAGTTTCTATTTATAAGAGTAAAATTGATATACAAGATTATGCTAACTATAGAGAAATTAAGTTCATGAGCTATACTTTGAAACTTTGGAGATGGTGATTGACCATAAATTATATCATAATAATAGAGTATCACAAAATCAATTTGATTTTATGTCAAACAGATATACTATAAAGGATATTCATTTTTTGAAAGGTTTAACAGAAATATTTAAGGAGAAAAAAGAATTATTATATTTAGTTTTTATTGATTTAAAAAAGCTTATGATAAAGTCTTAAGAAAAAGCGCTCCGAAGAGTTTTAGAAAAAAAAAATTCACTACTTACATTTAAGTTATTTAAAATATGTATAAATGGATTGTTGCATATATCTGAATATAAGAGAATTTGATTAAAATTTTTTTATTCTAATTAGATTACATTAATGTTCAACTTTAAGTTCATATTTTTTTATATTGATTATAGAAATTTGACTGAATACATTTAAGAAAAAATGCTTTAATATATAATTTTTGCAGATAATAATTTTTCTTATTGATAAGACTAGAGAAGATGTTAAGGCGAAACTCAAGTTATAGAAAAATACATTAGAATTTAAATTTTTTTGTCTTAACATATAAAAAATTAGATATATAGAGTATAAATTTAATTAAGAAAGAAATACATGTGGTGAAGAGATGACAATTAGATATCTTGAATCAATTATATAGAATAACGATAAGATAAATGATTTTACTAAAAGTTCTGAGAAGAATTGATAAAAAAAAATATATTTAATATATTATGCGACATAAAAATTTCACCTAAATTTAAAGATAAATTTTATATAATAATTATAAGACTAGCAATATTATATAATGCTGAATGTTGACTTACAAAATAAAAATACACAAAAAAATAAGTGTCATAAAAATGATGATGCTAAGATGAATGAGTGAGCATGTGCGAAGAATAAAATGAGAAATGAGTATGTCCATAGAGAAAATTGAAGTGATCTTAATTAAAAAAAAACTCAAATGATTAGATAGTTTAGAAAAATTAGATTATTAAATCATGTTTACATAAAAAAAGAGGAATATAAAAAAAGATATGACAAAAATCTATAAAGAATAATCTTACTTATCTTACTTATTTAGAGTTAATATTTATTTTTTGATAAAGTATATTAAAAATAAAATATTTATATAATTGATTCTATTTAATGAGATAAAAGCTTAATTTACTGTTGTTATTATTATTATTGTTGTAAAAAAAAGACTAATGTAAAATAATTTTTGAATAAAATAGACTGAAATGGAGTATTTTAAATTTTATAATTTTGCATAAAATAGAGATTTTGTCTCAAAGGCATGAATGTAATTGCAGTTAAGCCTTCGAAAATATTGCTATGTGTTTTAATACATTGGCATTAAAGCGATTTAATCATAAAAAAATGAATATTTTAACTCCAATCATAAGATATCAATACTTTCGAAAAAATTTCGTAGTTTTTTCACTTCTTCGTAGAGTTCTTTGAGTAAATAATTTTTGTACATTTTTTAAATATTTATTTATTTTATTATTTTGTGATCTCACAACATAACTTCAGTCTATTTCATTAACAAATTTTGATGATGGAAAGATGATGAGAACATTAACTAGATCAAAACACTATACAAATGCCAGGCACTGAATTGTAATTTGATTTTCAAATTTTTTAGTTCAGTTTATTTAATGTCTGGCGCTTCGAGATGGGCAACCACCACGCATTGGGACAGTGATGTGGGGTCCACCTGCCAAACAGAATGTTGCCACGTGGAACGTTGGCACGTGGTGATATGTCAGTGCTGCGAGCGTGGCGTGGTTTCCCCCTCTCTCTCACTCTCGCCTCCTCTCGGGAGTCAGGAATTGGTTTCATGAAATCAAATGAAAGTAAAATATTATTTTTTCAAGATTTTTTTTTAAAATAAAAAATATTTAAAATAATTACCTACATATCACACTATTTAATTTTATTTATATATTACTAATCCATTCTTAATTAATTACGCTATACACACTCAAAATATTACAAAATCTTCTATACACATATTTTAACTTGTTTCTATTATAATGAGTAATCATAATTCTTCAATAACCTACTATAATTAGATTACAAAAAATCTGAACCATTTATTATATTATTTTAAAAATATTTAAATATTTTTTAAGTAAAAATCCTAAAATCTTGATGTTTAGGTAGTGCAAGGAAATGAGACATCTGCAATGTGAATTGATTTTAGGACAAATCAGCGCTTTAGTGTGGCATTGAGAAAGAAAAAATATATACCATTAAGGATAAAAATATAATTTTATTGATTTACTAACGAATTTTTTTTTTATAAATTTTGACTGATATTTAACTCAAGTGTCTGAATGTAAGATTTTATAATATTTTGAGTGTGTATAGCGTAATTAACTAAAAATAGATGGATAACACATAAATAAAGCTAAATAGTGTGACATTTAATTAATTATCTCAAAATATTTTCTTTTGAAAGTCTCAAAATAGCTTTTTGAGCTCGCCATTCTAGTCCGTTCCCCATGATTCCTATAAATTGGAAATCAAACATTAATTAAATTGAGTTAACTCAAATTTAGAATTTTTTTAAATTATTATTTAAATTTAAATTAATTTATAAAATAACATGTGTATAAAAATATATATTTATATTTTTAAAAAATATTAGTGATAAATTATATATATAAATACACTATAATAACTTATATAAGAAATATGAGATTATATATATTCTAATATATTTAATATATAAGATAAATATTTTATAAAAAAAATATTATTTATAATTAAGTTCAATTAAATTAAAAAATTATATTACAAATTTCAAAAAAATAATTACTATTTGCTCAAAATCGACTCAAGCACTCAGCTGAGCTCCCCTTGACTTGTCCTGGCTCGTACCATGCGAGTCGCGTAACGTATTATAACGGCGTCATGACGTATGTTTAATCAGCGATACGATCGGCAGTGGCTGGTGCATGGTGCGGGCCCACCGCAAGGTGGTGTGGCCTTCGGCTTGCAGCCGAAGATAATTGAGATATTGAAAAAGCCCGAGCACAAAAACTAATGAAAAGCAAGATAAATAAATATTTTGTAAAATATGATCAAATATGATGATTCTTTTACAATTTGCTTGAATGTTTTAAAATCTATATAAAATAAAAGAATGTTTTCAAATCTGGGATACTAAGGGCATGTTTGACAATTACTTAAAAATAGACAAAATATTTTTTTAATAATATTTTAAATTTATTATAAATTTTAATAACTTTATTTCACATCTAACACAAATTCTAACTTTAAAAATCAATTTTATTTCAAATCCAACACAAATTTCAACCTTAAAATCAACTTTATTTCACATCTTACGTACTTCCTAATATTAAAATAAATTTCTTTTTCATCAACTCTATAAAATAAAATATTTTCTCTTTCCTTATTCAAATTTATCCTCCAACCACACAAGAAGCTCAGATATTCAGTAAATAAATAAAAAAACCCAGATATTCATATGTAAATATTCATTCAATTTTTTTTTAGAACGTACTCAAATTGAAGGATTTAAAAATGTTAGGTATTCTTTTTTATATATATAAAAGTTAGGTATTCAAGCATTGTTATTTCTAGAAAATAAATCTAACTCTTGATTGAAGAAAACATAATTTTTTTGATAATATTACTGCAATATAAAAGATAAATTTTTCAGCTTCAAATAACTAACAAAAGTAAATTATGAAAATACTATTGGATAATGAATTGAGTTTACAATATTTTTAAATTCTTTTAACCTGACTCAATGAAGGGCTTCAAATGTCTTCACTTCTGTTTGGCGTGGGGACCAAAATCAGGATCAAAATAGTACTAATTTAAAAAACAATAATAATAATAATAATAATAAATAAATAAATAAATTTTTATAATTATTTAATATAAATTTTAATATAAAAAAATTATTTTATTTCACATACTCAATAATTTTCAATAAAATTATCAATTTTATTTCACATCCTAAACCAAGCATATTTCATCCATTTATAACAACATATACAGTGTACAAGGTATAATAATATAATTCTTACGTTCTCACAACGCCCATTCATTTTCACAAATAATAATATAACAATAATAATTTTAGGGAAAGGATTATCTACTTACGCAATTAACAGAATACGAAACATAACAACATAATTCCTAAAATCTGACAACATTCATCCGTTTTCACATGCAATAAAATTAACTTTAGGGATAGGATTACCTACTTACGCAATTAACAGAATACGAAACATAACAACATAATTCCTAAAATCTCACAACATTCATCCGTTTTCACATGCAATAAAATTAACTTTAAGGATAGGATTACCTACCGATTAATCGTTAAACAATGCTCGAAAATTCGTACGAGCTTTTCTCTTCATTCTCTTCCTTCTTCTCTTTCCTTTTTTCTTCTCCTCTTCCTCCTGCAGCAACCCGCTGCTGCTCTTCGAGCGGAAGGGTGGAGACTTCCGGAACCGAGGGGACGCAGGGAACAGAGAGAGAGAGAGAGAGAGAGAGAGAGAAAATTCTCTTTCTCTCTCCTTCGCACACGGAAAAGAGCGGACGCGGCGGTTCTCACGGCACTGTTTCTCTGTTTAATGAAACAATTGCAATTTGGTCCCCCTATTTTCAAACTCTTGTGAATAGATCCAAAATTATTATTTTCAGGTCCAAAATCCTTCATTTTAAATCCAAATTAGTTTTAATTTTTAAACCTCAAATCAGCTTATATTTCAATTTCTTTTGACTTCAAAATTTCAGGATGTGACAGAGAACAACTTCGAAAGGTATCTTGGCTTACCACCAATGGAAGGTAGAGCAAAAAAGAAAGCCTTTGCCATTATCAAGTGGAAATCTTATTGAAGCGTCACCAGGGAATAATCTTTCACATATTTGGGGTAGCATTTGGGAGGCAAAAAATATCATCATCAAGAGGCTAATATTTAGAATTGGAAATGGAGGTAGGGTAAACATTTGGAGGGATTAATATTTATATTTCAATGCATAGGTAGAAGTCAACATAATGCAATGTTAGAAGGCTAAAATAACTTATTATTCAATGAATCGTACTCTAAATACTTTTACTCTACTTGAATTCAACGTAATATAATGAATAGCTGCAAAAATATCACTATTAAACTCAAATTCATTGATATGTCATAAATCAGTACCTAAAAGAGTCTATTCTCTTAAAATTGATCAATATATTGAAAATAAAATGTGTATTTATATGTATTACATTAAAACGCAATCAAATGTCCCTAATAGATCCCAAATATCATTTTTTGATTAAAATACATTAATATAACAAATATTAGTCGTGTAATCAAAGAATTTAAGTGAAGTACAAGTATTTAGAGTACGATTCATTGCATAATATTTATATCTTAAATTTGATTATGAATTTTGAGATATTGGTAAAAATAAAATAAAATTTTGAAAACTAATAAAATAAAATTAATGATTGATGAGAATCTTATTATTAAATGATTATTGTTATAAATTTAAAATTAAATGAAATGTAAATTAAATTTTTAATTTAATAATAGATTCAATATATTTATTTATCATCTTACTTGTATTTCAATATACGTATAATATTATATATATTATTTAATAAAT
>JAEMOT010002542.1:0-30175 GCA_019297695.1 Apostasia ramifera | reverse complement strand
TTAAATTTAAAATATTAATCAATTTGAATCAATTAATTTTACTTTGCATTTGAAAAGTTTAATTTATAATTAACCGGTTGAAATTATATTTAAAAATTTAATTTTTGAATTAAAATTTCATGACTTTTTTTAAATAATAATAATAATAAAATAAAAATTATTTTTAAAAATTATATGATATAGATTTTGAATATTATTTTATTATTAATATTAATATTTAAAATAAACGTGAAATTTAGTTTTTAATATTAACTTTGATAAAATTTTTAAATTTTTATCAAATTCATGCATTATCATCTAAATTTAATTTTTACCCTTTTTTTACTTCATCATGCTCAATTTTATTTTCTTTTAATTTATCTTAATTCACTCAGCTTAAAATATATCATAAGTTATTATATGTATATATATAAATAAATTTATTTTATTATATTTTTAATGTTTTAAAAAAAGTAGTGTTGAAGAAGGGACGGAAGATTGTGTGAAAGGAAAGAGAGGAAGGCGAGGAAGGTTTTAAAATTCAATTTCGATTTTGATTTGAATTACAAAATGAAGGTTTTAATTTCTGCAATTTTGACAGTTTCGTTAGTTTCGGTAACAATAATTTTAACTTTTTTATATAAATTATTTAAATTTTATAAATTTAAAATTAAATTTATTAATGATATTTTATTGAATATTATTTTTTGGAGAGATAATTTTCGGTAATTTTGACGGTTTTTGGGTAATTTCGATCAAGTTTCAGCAGTTTTAGCAAAAACTTGATTGAAACTGTGAAAACTATCGAATTTCGAGTGAAATTGAAATCGATAATTTTTTCAGATCAGTTTAGATGAAATCTTATCAAATTTCAATAATGTTGGTTGAACTTTAAAAAGTCTTAGCCAGAGGCAACCTGGATAGAGAAAGAGGAGAGAGAAAGAGAGTGATAGCCTGATAGAAGAGAGTGGAGGGCTGTTATCCAACTGATTTTGAGCTGAGTTAATGTAGACTCAAAATTAGATCGATTATATTTTAATCATCTCAAAATTAATTTGAAGTTAATTGAGTTCGACTTCAAGCCAGCTCAAGTCGATTCTAGTTTATTTCGAATTATTTTCGAGCTGACTTGAAATAATAAAATCTCAAATTTTTTTTTCGAATCGATTTCGAATCATTTTTGAGCAGGCTCGAAATAATAAAATCTCAATTTTTTTCGTACTGATCTCGAACCAAGTAGGCTCGGTTCAATCCGACTCGAGATCGGCTCAGTTTATATATATAATTCGAGCTGATCTCGAGCAGAGCATACCCCAGCTCGAAATTGGCTCAAAATTATTTCTGAATTGAACTTTTGGCTCGTTAATCTGCTCGTTTAAATTAATTTAATTTTTGATCGATTTTCAATTTTGGATTTATATTAAGGCCCTTAGGTTGAGCAGAGAGCGGAGAGACGAGAGGGAGGGAGATTAGAGATAAGCGATCTTTAAAATTAGCAGATCATTTTAAAAATTTTAAAATTTTAACATTCAATATTAAGTTTAATTATATATATATATATATATAGATAATTTGTAAGATAACTCTTGCTCATGGAAAATAAAATTTGATATAAATATGTTATAATTTAAATTTTTTTTAAAAAAAATATTATGAAATATTAATTGATCTGTAAATTATTAATCGTGATTTACATTAAAAAAATTAGTGGAGCGTGAGGAATTTGGGAGATCGGTCACGTCACGATTATTGACGCCCAAGTGGACGGCAGACGATGGCGGTGCGGTAAGTTCTGCGTCTGGCTCGCTGTAGCTGACCAGCCCCAGACGGCGAAAGCGGTAAGGTTTGCGGTGCGGGTACGACTCTCATCCCATCCTTTGGTTTTGGTGTGGGGTCCTCATCATATTCTCATGGAGCTACTAGCAAATTATTTAATATAAATTATAAGCGAGAATATTATAAAAAAATTATAAGAAAGAAAGAAATAATAAGGAATCACTGCGGAGAGAGAGAGAGAGAGAGAGAGAGAGAGAGAGAGAGAGAGAAGGAAAAAGGGGAAAAAAAGGTGATGATGAAGAAGATGCAGCCACCATTTATTGATGCCCAAGGTTATTCCTCTTCCGCCCTTACTCAGCTTCTCCAGCTCCTGTTGTGAGTAGCTCTCGCACTGATCTGCGGCTACTCTTCGTTCTCCCTTTCTATCTTCCAAATCTTTGGTGGATGATCGATCGAAAGGGGTCTGGAATGAAGAGGGATCGCGGAGAGAGCGGCGGTGGAGGGGCGATAGGGAACTATCCTCCGGCGGCTGTAAAAGGGAAGATGATGGGGATGGAGGAGGATAGCGACGCTGGGATCGATGAGCTGCTGGCAGCTCTTGGGTACAAGGTGAGATCATCGGATATGGCGGATGTGGCGCAGAAGCTGGAGCAGCTCGAGATGGCGATCGGGAGCAGTGCAGCGCAAGACGACTCGCTGCTCACTCACCTCGCCTCCGACACCGGGCACTACAACCCGTCTGATCTGTCGAACTGGCTGGAGAGCATGCTCTCCGAGGTTAACCTGCCTCCTCCGAATGACTCTGGCGGCTTCGACCTTCACTCAACGTCTGCCTTCTTCGATCCTGCAGACAACCTCGCAACCACGGACTCGTCTACTCTAACCTCCGTCAACTTCTCCGCCCCGCCGGCTCGGATCCTTCCCCATGATTACGCGCACCAGCCCGTTAACGGAGGCAATAACCGCGTTGCCTACGCATCGGAGCGCCAATTAGGAGGCGGATCTACAGAGCGAAAGCGAATGAGAGCCTTATCGTCCTCATCATCAACCAGAGGCGGATCTGGCGGCGGTGCCCCTGTCTCTGCTCCGAAGGGAGTTGCATCGGGCCAGTCCTCTGCTTGCGGAACTGAGGCCTCATCGGCGATACCGGTGGTGATGTTGGACACGCAGGAGGCTGGGATCCGTCTTGTCCACGGCCTTATGGCTTGCGCTGAGGCAGCGCAGCAGGAGAATTACAAGGCAGCGGATGTCATCTTGAAGCAGATCTCGATGCTTACCCCATCCCAGGGCGGCGCGATGCGGAAGGTCGCCGGATACTTTGCCGAGGCTCTTGCCCGTCGGATCTACCGGCTCAATCCGCAACAAGACTGCTCCCTCGACTCCGCCTTCTCTGACATCCTTCAGATGCACTTCTACGAAAGCTGCCCTTACCTTAAGTTCGCCCACTTCACCGCCAATCAGGCCATCCTCGAGGCCTTCGCCGGATGCCGCCGCGTTCATGTAATCGACTTCGGCATGAAACAAGGGATGCAGTGGCCAGCGTTGATGCAGGCACTCGCCCTGCGCCCTGGTGGTCCTCCATCTTTCCGACTCACCGGAATAGGCCCTCCGCAACCCGACAACACCGACGCGCTGCAGCAGGTCGGTTGGAAGCTCGCCCAGCTCGCGGACACCATCCACGTCGACTTTGAGTACCGTGGCTTCGTCGCCAACAGCCTCGCTGACCTAGAGCCATACATGCTTGAATCATCTCCGGCGGAGAACGGCGGATCCTGCGAGCCTGAGGTGGTCGCTATCAACTCAGTCTTCGAGATCCATCGTCTCCTCTCCCGGCCTGGCGCATTAGATAAGGTTCTGGCCACAGTCCGCGCGGTGAAGCCGCGGATTGTCACCATCGTCGAGCAGGAAGCCAACCACAACGCGAGTCCTTTCCTGGAGCGGTTCACGGAGGCCTTGCACTACTACTCGACGATGTTTGATTCGCTGGAGGGCGGCTGCTCCGGCGAAGCGCAGCAGGACCAGATGATGTCGGAGGTGTACCTCGGCCGGCAGATCTGCAACATCGTCTCCTGCGAGGGACCAGAGCGTACCGAGCGGCACGAGACTCTGGGACAGTGGCGGGGACGGTTGGCCGGCGCCGGCTTCGAACCCGTCCACCTCGGCTTCAACGCTTTCAAGCAGGCCAGCATGCTCCTCGCCCTCTTCGCCGGTGGTGACGGCTACCGCGTCGAGGAGAAGGAAGGCTGTCTATCACTAGGCTGGCATACTCGCCCCCTCATCGCCACCTCAGCCTGGCGTGTCGCCGGCTCCTCTAGCTCTACTGAATCCCTCTCCTCCGGCGACGCCCGCTAATTAACCCTCCATCGTCTCTACTCTCTTCCCCGCTTGATCGCTGCCGTTGGATGGCCGGTACGGCCGAATCGGCCATGTCCCGGCCGGAGGGGTTCGTACTGTTGGGTTCAGTGGAGACCTTTAGCTGTTCCTCTTCCCCAAGGTCCCGGGCCTCTGCTGCTAGCCCAGGCTCGCGGCGTCCTTTTTTTTCTCCACCCTTCTTAATTTGTTTCCTGAATTATGTTGATTTTCTTTTTTATTTTTGAATTATGATTCAGTGTGTATCTATTTTTCTCTTGTCTATATATGTCTGTATAAATTATAAACATATTATTATCAATTGAGGAATTTTTAATTTTTATTTTATCAAATAATAGTAATAATGTTCAAAATAATAATAATAATAATTTCTTTATTAAAACAAAATAATAATTTTTTTATTTATTAGGAATTAATATATAATTAAGAAGGGCCAACAGACCAGTAAGGAAGACAGTATAAGGGGTACATAGTACTGTAGGCATCGTACTGGGGTGAAGGGATGGTAAGTGCTTCACATTTATCAGAGGGATAATAAGGCTGTACATTACGTATTAGGTAGGTTCAAAATAAAAAATTTAATATGATTTTAAAATTACATGATATCAAAATTTGAATTTTTGTGATTCTTATTCTTCTAATAAATTTTTATTTAATTAAATAAAATAGAATATGAAATATAAAATAAATAATATATGTATAACGATGTATATATATATATATATATATGTATATGAATAAGAGTAATTTTTAAATAATATTTTTAGATTACAAAAAATAATATAAAAAAAGTTATTCTTTAGATAGGGGGATAATGATTATTTCATAATATGTGAAATAAAATTTTTTATAGAATAATTATTCTATTAAAATAAATATGAGAACAGTTATTTTGTAAAAAATAACAGTGAAATGGAATAACTATTCTATCTAAATAAACATACTTCTAAGTTAGTTGATGATCATATACTTAACACGTATAATCAGATTAATTGGTTAAATTATTAGATCAAAACAATAAGGGTAGTTTGCATATGCTTCTTTGAGATTAGAAGAATATTACAAATTAATTCTAATTTTTTTAAAAAATTTGATTAGAGTTTTTAAAATTGTAAAAGTATTATTATTTGGTCTCAATATTGAGAAATCAAAATTGTAGAATTTTTATAATCCCAAAAATTAATATTGAGATCTTTGAAAAGTTAGGATAAATTTGCAATACCCTCTAGACAACAGGGACTCGAATACAATTTATTTAAAAAAATAATTTAATTTTGTAATAGAAAGATGGAATCAATCAAATAAAATTACAAATTAAAAAGTGAATAAATCAAAGGAAATTCCATTGATTCTTTTTTGGTTCAGCTAAGTCTAATCCAAAATTCGATGTGCTTTGCTCTTTCTCCCTCCCTTTTTATTTAATTGGAACCTTTAAAATCTTAAAATTCAGTATTTTATATTTATTTTGTATTATAAATAAATTTTAGGGCGAATTACGTCCAAGTCCCTGAATTTAACGATTATATCGTGCAGGTCCACGTTTTCAAAATATAACATCGGGTACTTGAGTTTTAATAAATACCAAATGAGTCTTTTTTATTTTTTTATTATTAAAATTTTTTAAAATTATCATTTTACCCTTATCATTCTTCTCTCTCTCCTCCCGATCCGGCGAGCGCGGCGCCAGCGCCACCTACCGGCGGGCGTGTGCCGGATCGGGAGGAGAGAGAGAATGGAGTGGTAAAATAGTAATTTAAAAAAAAATTAATAATAAAAATATATAAAAAAGACCCATTTGATAATTTATTAAAACTCAGGGATCCGATGTTAAATTTTGAAAATATGGACCTGCGCGATATTAAGCGTTAAACTCAAGTACCTGGGCGTAATTTGCCCTAAATTTTAATATTAAAATTAAATTTATTCACATTAATTAAATGTTCAATCTTATAACTCAATTTTATTTAATAGAATATTTTGTTTATTAAAATTTAACTTCATTTTATTTTTTAACATAATTTTTAATAATATCATAAATTTATTTTCTATTATAACATTAAAAATTTCTTTTGTTATTAAAACAACTTTGTCCTTCCCTTTTTTCCTTCGATAACAATTTTTTTTTTTTGATAACAAAAATTGAAAAATATTTAAGCCTGGTTCTGTTACCTCCCAACTAAATATTTTATTTTATTTTAAAAAATAAAAAATATTTTATACATCATTCTATACATACATATTTATTTAAATTTTTTTTAACTAAATAGAACATTAAATATTTAGACTGAGAAAATCAGGAGATTGTGATTCACGAATAATATATTCAACTAAAGCATTCAAACTAAAATATAAATAAATGTTAAGAGTGTTCGAATGTAATATAAATTTTCGGAGCAACACGAAAATTCAAAAATATATACGAAAAAATGTGATCACGACTAACCAAATGAGCAATGACGACAAATTATTTAACTAGCTCCATCTCCTTAATCAGCACAGCGATAGTTAGCTGAACTAAATACGGAGAGTCCCCCATTTAATCCTTTAATTTTCAAATAAAATCTTTCAAAAAAAAAAAAAGAGAAAAATCTTTCCGTCTTAATGAGGACGTCACTCTTCATGAACATAGATATTGCTAATGTGTGAATTCCACTTCAATGTTGATAAAAAAAATTATTTATCTTCAAAAAAGACTAATGCTAATAGCAGCATTCAAGCCGTTGAAAATAAGAGCCACAGTTACAGGTGCTACAGAAACTCTCCCTCTCTCCAGGAGCTAAATAATTAGCCATAATGAATGTCTCGTGCTGAAGAGAACGAGAGAGAAATGCTTATCAAAAAAAACAAAGAAATATAACCAGACTGTTAAAAATCCAATAAAGAAAGAATCTGGATCTAAATTCGATAGAGCTATAGTGTACTATATGATGTCAAGATAAGATAGCTCAATGCTACGAACTCCCATCGCAACATGGCCGAATCGATCAGGTATATGAGAAATATGCTAACCAGATAACGAATGTGATGGCAAAAGGTGGAGAATCCAATCACATAATTTGATCCTTTCTTGGTGATTCTGCTTCAAACTTTAGGGAATATGCTTGTAGTATTCTCTTCAGAGTCGTTCGCTTCAGTAAAGCTAACTGTAGAATAATATATTATCCTTGTGGATAAACTCGTTACATGGATGTCCAAATATAGTTATTTCATCTACTCGATGAAATATCTTAAAAATGTAATTATCATTTCATATTTAGTACTCATTCAAGAGGTCTTTCGCGATGTATTTCTATGCTTAAGTAAAACCCTAGGCCATGATGATAAGAGGATGATATAATCAATCAAGGAAACATAATTTGCCTCTTTTTATAAACTCATGATTTAATGAACACATCTCGAGATAAATTATAAAAAGATGTTCTTTATGAAGTATTTTTTATCACAAAAATATTTTTTGTCGAAAATTTTAAATTTTAGAATAATTAAGTAAATTAAGTTCTTAATGAATTATTTAAATCTATTAAATATCTAAAATTAAGAACAATCAAAGAAAAATGCGAAAATTCTCCAAGAGTAATGCTAGTCAAATGATGGCATAACAATTTTCTTGATAAGCTCCCAATTTGAGATAAATTAATGAAGCTTCCCAAAAAAAGTGAAGAAAAAAATGATTTAAAATAAATTATAATTATTTTAAAAATGTGTAAATATGAAATTAAGTTAATTATATTAAAAATTATAATATTAATTAATTTATTAAGAATTATGTCAGATGTGAAATAAAATAATCGAATATTATTAAAATTTATTTAATTTTTTAAAAATAAAATAATACTTTTAGGTATAATTAAAATTTTACTTTACCAAATAGGACCAAAGCCTCTCGATTGATCGGTTAATAGAGAATTTTTAGGCTCACATTATCTTCACAATATCTCTAAAATTCTTCAAAAAATTTTAAATTTACATAAAACCTAATTTAGGGATCTATAAAGAAAATTAGGGTTACGAAATTCAAATTTTTTTTTATTTTATTTCTTAATATCACAATTTCTTTCATTCTACTTAAAAATTACATACGTTTTTGCCTAATTTGTTCTCGAAAATGTGAATTGAGTTTTCATTTTAGGGTCACCTAAGCTAACCCAATTGGTGACCCAATTGATCGATTTGGCCCTACATCGGGTCACTATAGTGGGCCACCATGCCTGCACGTGCTAGGCTGCCGAGCAAATGAAGAAGAATTCAGATCTCCTCTCTCCTCTGTAGAAAGGGATTTACGAGATTCTAAACTCCGTTTGGTTGGAGGAAAAAAAGATTGTATAAAAAAATTTTGTGAAAATTTTTGAAAAATATGTATGATGTGAAATAAAGTGAGTTAGTTATAGTAAAAATTATGTTGGATGTGAAATAAAGTGATTATTTAATGTTGGAATTTGTATAGGATGAAATATAAAATAATTTTTAAAAATTATTTTTAAATAAATTTAAGATTTTAGCTATGGCTAAAATAAGTCATCTTTTTTAGCTAGTTGCCAAACAGAGCCTTAAAGAAAAAGAGTTATGAATAAAAGTGTTATGTAAATTGATCAGGAGAATATCAAAACAGTAGTGGCCTAAATTTGATTCAATTCGAGTGAGATCCTAATTAATTTGCTATCCATATCCCTCAAAACATCAAGATTCGATGTTATCGACAGCTTTGCCAGCACCTAGCAAAGTCTTTTGACTTAGATCTTGCTCAATACCGCCAGAGGATCATTAAAGTTTGCCTAGCTTTATCTAGAGAATAACGAATACTGATACAAATGTTTTAGCTCTAGAATTAAGCTTCAGCAATCTCAGATGAAACTGTTTGGCCGTACTATTAGAGTATTTTTCAATTATGATTTTGCTACTTGACATTAAACCAGGGTGAATAATGAGCACTGAAGTGCTTATCGTGCGCTCTTAAATTAATTTAAATTGATTATGAGCAACGACAACTGTTAACTAGAATTGCCCATTAGCTTATTGCTGGGCTTATCATGCCGCCTAAAGAAAAAAAGACAACTTGATAACTTTCCTTAGCGGATCTTAACTATTTCCCAGAATCTGAATGCCGCTCATCGTTGAATTTTTCACGATGATTTTCAAGTTGAATCGAGGCCGTCAGATGAGGGCCACATGCTCAAGTGGGCATAACTGTGCTGGTAGCCACATCAGCTTTCGAGTGGGTGCCAACATGGCTGAATGCGGAAGGGTTGGCCACGTTTGCTGCCACCTCTGCGTCACGTGGCTCGCTGGCCCACTACCTCCATCAATCCCCATCGGACATTTAGCTTGGGAATTGACACTGCAGTTTTACAACTTCTAGAGCTTCACATCTATGTCCAAAATAATTGATGAACAGTACGGAACTATTGAGAATAATTATTTTCAAGTCCAAAAATAATTATTTGAAAGATTGGTTGTAATTATCCTTAAAAGGAAAAATTATAGTTTTTTGAAGAGAATAATTTGGACTTGGACAAACAAATTTTCATAGTATGTTTAAATGCTGAACTATATTGAATATCATGTATTTGCACACGAAGTCCCTTATTTTTTATAAATTCATTTCTAAGTTTTAAACCAAATATTGAGAATTTGAAATTAATATTAAATGATAAAGAAAAATTATGCTCATTCAAAATGATGAAGTTTTTGAAATTAATTTACAAATTTTTACATTAAAATATTCCAAATTTTAAATCTTTTACGTTTATGTGACATCCTAACCACTATAATTCTGCTTAGTGACGTGTGTCCAACTAACTCAATAGATGAATTCAATTCAATATATTACATAAAATTACTTTATAGATATTTATGCAACATGCTTTGATTTAATTAGTCTTTAATCTTTTATTTCATTTAGATATTATGATCTCAAACCACATATTAACTCGACACAATATTGCAACAGGAATAACAAGAGAATAGAAATTAACCAGCATATGCATCAAGCGTCAATATATGATATCTTAGCTATTGAGATACAATAAATATGTATTATATATCAATCTATAAATATCCAATATGTATCATAAATTTTAAATTAATTTTAAAATCATTTATTCTTTTCTATCTTTTAGTTAATGTTCTTGTTCCTCAGTCAACCACAACCACATCATTCTATAATGGAGTAATACGGGATCACCACTAGAGATAAAAGCTGAGGGCTTGTAATGACCTACGAGTCTACAGCTGAAGAAAGTGAGATGATATCACTGATAAAGAAAATCGTTAATGCAGGGAGTGATATGTCGTAATATTTATATTTAAAGAATAATTATTTATATGTCAAAAATATTTTTAAAAAAAGATATAATATTTAAAAATTTTAATGATATGAATGCAACTTTTTCTAATTTTAAAAATATATCTATCTATAAAATATATATTATTGTATAAATATATAATATATATATATATGTTTCTGTGTGTATACTTAGTTTTATATAATATTTTTTAAGAAAATTTATATTTGTTACTTTCAAATATTTATTATTTACAGCAACTACCTCAAAGTTTATTATTTTTATATAGTATTTTTATCTAATTTTAAAAGTGGGAGTGTTATCTGTAAATTTATTCTAAAATGAGAGGTTCTGTTTGAAAATAATAATTTTTAAAAATAATGAATTTTTGAGGATAATTAATGTAAATTTTTTTATTTTTTAAAACTTTTGCGAAAAAAGTGTGGATAAATATGAAGTTTGAAAAAGGGTATTAGAGTAAATATTCGGTTTCCATTTATAAGCAATCATGCACCTGGAAAGGACTTAAATAGCGGGTGCGGAGTGTGGGCCCCGCAAAGGCTGTGCGTACCACAGCTGTCCAATCGGGATCAGATGGCTGCAAGGCGGGCCAGCTCGGATGAGCGCAGAACTGAAGGCGAGGGAGCATGTGGGCCCCACCACTATACGGGCCGCCATCAAGGTCGTCAACTCAGACTGCAACCCGCAGACTTCGTTTTCCCTTTTTATTTTTAATATTTAATTTGTTATAACTTAAAATAAATTTAAAATATATATTAAAAAATATATTTTTTAAACTTTTTGAATTAATTTCCGCACGCCCCCATTCGTGCGCCCCCACGCATGCCAACCGGCATGACTTGTGTGTAACACGTGCGAGACGCGACCTAGAGATTCACAGACACGAGTGAACTTCTCTGATTGTCGTCTTCAGGGTAAATTTCATCTGTGGCTGTGAAGTTGGACTAATATTTCATGTAACTCAAAAAGTATTTGAAATTAGACATCTAATTTATGAGAATTTTTAAATTTCAATTTACTTTTAATGATTTCGCTCGAGTTCTTGAGGTTAAACACTTCTATTCACATGGGTTTATAAATATTATATATACCCCACAAGCTCATTAGAATGGAATTGAAATTCGTGAACTCTAAGGAAATAGTTGTCTAATCTTAAATTAAAATAAGGGTCTGATCTTAGGGACAAATGATATTTATTCTAGAGCTTACTTAACTTTGAATTAAATTTTTTTTTTTGAAATTTGATTGAAGTATAACATGCTATAAAAAGTAAAGCAATTGTATTAAATACAGTATTTATGATCTTCAGTAAGGATTATGAAAAAATCAGGTGAAAAAAGTGTACCATCATTTCATCTATATTAGCTATATAGTAATATAACTAGAAGAAGCTACAAAGTTAATCGTCTTATTGGCGAATGTACATATATGTGTAACCTTATATACTTTAATGGCTTTCAAAAACTAAAAAAAAAATAGGCAGTAAACTGCTTCTAACAGCTTCACGTAGTGAAAGCATGATATCTTTTATAATGTTGGTAAAATCTCCCTTCAGTTAAAAGCCTTATATATGCTCTATCTTCGATAATACTAGCAATATTATTGCCTTTAGATCCCCTTTATTCTAGAGCTTATTAAACTTTGAATTAAATTTATTTTTTTGAAATATGACTGAAACATAACATACTATAAAAAATAAAGCAAGTACATCAAGTATAATAGTTATGATTTTCTATAAGAATTATGAAAAAATTAGGTGAGGGATATGTACCTTTATTTCATTTATATTAGCTATATAAGTAGAAGAAGCTACAAAATTAGTCATTTTGTTGGTGAATATACATATATGTGTAACTCTATATGCCTTAATGGCTCTCAAAAACCAAAAACTTTAGGCTTTAAATTCCTTTTAACAGCTTCATGTAGTGAAAGCAAGATATTATTTATAATATTGGTAGAATCCCCCATCAGCTAGAAGCCTTTTGCTCTGTTTTCCGTGATACTAGCAATATTGTCGCCTTTAGAGCCCCTCTGCTCTCCACTGCTTTGACTGCTCTTATAAATAATCTGGTACTCACAGCTCCCAGAAAGATTTTCTAGTAGTTGCAAAAAATTGTTGTTGTACTGGCTTCATCGTTTATGCGTACGGAGCCGTCAAGTTTGACTTTGACCCACCCGAGAAGGGGATCCTAGTGAGACGAGGGCTGGAATTTGCCTTCTTTAAATTTAATAAAATTTTAGCTCGTGTTAAACAACTGTAATTCATTTTTTACATATAAAACATATCTCACAGCACATGTTTTATTTTGATTACATCAAAATTAATACTAGTAATTATAACATTTCAAGCATGCAATAACTCGCTAATTTGGCCGTCTTTTGTTCTCACTTTATTTGAATGTAAGTATAAATGAAGGAGAAGAAGAGGAGGCCACACTGTGGCAACTGCTTATTCATTCTCTATAGCCCATTCCTCTCGTTAACTCGTCTTCTATCACTTTTCTTCAACTTCAACCCCACAGAATAAGAAATTAATAATTTTTTTAGGGATAATTACCTATATGCTATACAATTTAGTTTTATTTATATATTACTTATCCATTCTTAGTTAATTACGCTATGCACACTCAAAATATTATAAAATCTTACATAAACATGTTTTAACTTATTTTTATTATAATGAGTAATCATAATTTTTCAATAACCTAACTATAATTATATTACAAAAAATCTGAGCCGTTCATCATATTATTTTAAGGATATTTAAATATATTTTGAGTGAAAATCCTAAAACCTTAATTTTTCAAAAACCTTACTATATATAGCAAAGGAAGAAGACATCCGCGACGTGAATTGATTTTAGGACAAATCAACACTTTAGTGTAGTATTGAGGAAGAGAAAAATATATACCATTAAGAGTAAAAAATATAATCTTAATGATTTACTAACAGAATATTTTTTTTCAAATAGATTTTGATTAAGTTTTAACTCAAATATATGTATGTAAGATTTTGTAATGTTTTGAGTGTGCATAGCGTAATTAACTAAAAATGGATAGGTAAGATATAAATAAAACTAAATTATGTGGCATGTAGGTAATTATTTTTTTTTATAATTTTTTTATTCAAATTTGTAACGGTTTTTATAATTTATCCATAATGACATTTGCAGTCTACATTCATTGTGAAGTTGTGCGTTAGCATATTGTGATTTATATTGGCCTTTTTGTAATTTAAATGAAATTAAAAATTAAAAATCTAAGAACAACAAAACTAAATTGAGACCATGTTTTAAGTTTGTGTTTTTTGGTATGTTAATTTGCAGTTTTTACATCTCTAATTTTTGAATGTACCCAATGATTAATTTACAAAAAAATTTAAGTCAAAATTAGATTAAATGAAAGACATTTTCTAAAGTCAATAAAAAAAAATTGAAAGAAAAAAGAGATAATTACCTACATGCCACACTATTTAGTTTTATTTATGCTTTACCCAATTATTCTTAGTTAATTACGCTATGCACACTCAAAATATTACAAAATCTTACATACACACACTTGAGTTAAAACCTAATCAAAATCTATTTGAAAAAAAAATATTCTGTTAGTAAATCATTAAAATTATATTTTTATCCTTAATGGTACATATTTTTCTCTTCCTTAATGTCACACTAAAGCGCTGATTTGTCCTAAAATCAATTCACGTCGCGGATGTCTCCTTCCTTTGCTGCCACCTAAACATTGAGGTTTTAAGATTTTCACTCAAAATATATTTAAATATTCTTAAAATAATAGGATGAACGACTCAATTTTTTTGTAATTTAACTATAGTTAAATTATTAAAAAATTATGATTACTCATTATAATAGAAATAAATTAAAATATATGTATGTAAGATTTTATAATATTTTGAGTGTGCACAGCGTAATTAATTAAGAATAAATATGTAAAATATAAATAAAATTAAATAGTGTGGTATGTATGTAATTATCCTAAGAAAAAAATCTGCCAACAAATTATTATTATTCAACGTTTTTTTTATGTTTTGCACCTGCGAATAAGTCAAATAGCGTCATAACATTATTTTTCTAATTATTTAATTTTTATAAAATCTTGTGATCATCAATTGGTTTTAAATTAGCCATTAGATATATAAAACTCAAATAAGAATTCTTTTACTTCATTATTAAGATATTATTATCAGTAATTTTATCTCAATGTGAAATTTTAAAAAAATTATCTCAATTTTAAATTTCAATTATGATATTATTTAATTCAAGAAGATAAACTTGAATAAATATATAATTTATTACTTTATAAAAAAAATTATTTTAATTAAGTTCATTTAAATTATATAATTTGTTCATGATGTAACTATATTTTTTATTCAATTCCATAAAAAAAAACTTTAGTTTGCATGAATTGTGCATATATTTTTTTCAATAGATGAATCGTGCATGTCGCAATTAAAAAATACTATCGTCTTATATATGACTTAATATATATGTTACTCGCATGCAGTATTCTTTTGAGCAGCTAGTACGATGCAATGGAGCTTTTTGTAATTTATATACACTTTTTTTTATTTTATACATGTATGCAAAGCAATAGAAAATATTATATAATTGAAAATGGTGTAAAATAATGAAAAAATAATATTTCTTAGATGTTGCATGCATGACACAGTGCGCGAGGACCGCATACTTGGCTAGCACACTCTTATTGGGCTCCTAGAGGATGAGTTTGATGTAGCAATAAGAGGCAATAATTTGTTGTCTCTCGGGTTTCAATAAGTGATAGCGAACAGGTTGTCGATATCCAAGAAAAGATGAACTTATTACCACCAATGAATATAGTTATGCTCAATGTCAAGAACTATGACATGGAATTATAGAATATGTGACGACCTATTGTTACGATCCAATTGCAAGGTATGAGACTTGAGTCCCACATTGGAAATATGGAATTCTAATGTAGGGTTTATAAGAACTTTGGGCTCTCCACTCCCATGAGCTAGCTTTTGGGGTGTGGTTCTCCCAAAGTTCATATCAATTAGTATCAGAGCCTTACACTATGTGTTCGAGTTGCAACGAGCGGCGCCGGTGGTGACGCCGGTATTGCAGTGTTCGCCCGGGGCTAGAAAGAGCTAGCGCAAAGCCAGCCGGCGTGAGCGCCGGGACTGCGGAGCGTGGTGGATTGTTACGATCCAATTGCAAGGTATAAAACTTGAGTCCCACATTGAAAGTATGGGATTCTAATGTGAGGTTTATATGAATTTTGGGAGAACCACACCCCAAAATATACATTTTTACTATTTTATAATTTTCTGGGTAGTAAGTTTTATAACTTCTCACTTAACATTACTATAAATATAACTATTTTCGTAGTTGCTTTTAAAGTAATACCCGTCAATAAAAAGATTAATATACATTTTTACTCAAATTAGTGAACAAATCTACTTAATTCAATAATAAAAGGGATTTTCATGCTTATATATTACATATTTTTTGCACTAACAGAGATAACATCAGGTCATCACTTTTGATGTTTATAATGCCATATTTTTTTTTGTTTTTTTATTAAAATATTTACATTTATTACTCTAAAAAGATCTTTTTTTGCAGTTAGCTCCCTCTAAGTCAAATATTTATAAGTGACGCCTTTTTTTTGGATATAAATTTGCATTCAACATCCCCATATTAATAATTATTTGAGGATATCGTTTGCAGTTATTGAACTTAACAGGCTAAGCTATTTACAAATATTTAATTTAAGAGTAAGTCTGTAAAAAAGAATTACTTAAGGATCTGTTTATTTTGCAGGTTAAAATTAATCTAATTTAATTTTAAACTAGTATATCATATAGTTAATTTATTTGATATTTTACACACATATTAAAATAATAACTAACTTATATCACATAGTTCATATATCTCAATATGATAATTAATTTTATTTCATATCATTTATAATTTTTCATAAAAAAATATTTTTATCTAGTTTTAATTTTAATCTACTTAAAAGTTAAATTTTGCAAACAAATATGACCTTATAACTATAAAAATTAATTTTATTTCACATTTAATATAAATAGGAAGAGTAAAGTTTAAGGTATTTCATATTTTGCATATTTTTTAATATTAAAATAATTTTTTTTTTTATTAAATTTAAATTTTTTTTTTCTTTTCAAAAAAAAGAACTGGAACCAAATAGCATAAGGGTACCTGACGTAGATTTTTTTTTTTTAATCTTTTATTTCCCAATCGTATTTTTTTTATTAATTTTATTTTTTATTTCCCAATCGTATTTTTTTTTTATTAATTATGCATAAATTGTACGGTCGGAATAAGTAATTATAGAATTATATGTCATTTTGCATTAATTTCGATTATTTTAAATTTTTGGAGAAAAACTCGTGTCAGGCTGTCAGCTGACTCAGCTACCATGTGACTGCCTCCGGATGCGGCCCGGAAGGCAATGAAGATCTCCGTTTTCTTCGCCCGTCTTTTCTTTCTTCTTTCATGATGCAGATCCCAGAATTATTTTTGGATAAATTGCCTGGAGGTCCCTTAGTTATTAGTCTTCTTGCAGGATAGTCTATGGAATTTTAATCATTTACATTTAAATCCCCATGTTACATTTTTTTTTCCATAGAAATTTGAGATCTCCATGCGAGAAATTAACAAACACGAAACAAAGATTGCAGAAGACGATCGCAGAAGAAGCTCTATATATTAAGATTGCACACTGTTAAATTTTGTCGAGCGATGATCCGATGGAGAATCACGTATGTTCGTCGACAGGACTGAAGCACGACCACGAAGAAACCTAAAATGGAATGGCGGAGTCGCGGGGTGAGCGAACAGTTGAAACCCTAATTCGCGCTAACCGGCCGGATTCTCGTCATCCCCATGTTACATGTTATATCATCCCATCATTAAATTTGAATAAAACATTTAAGTAACGATGAAATTAAAGGATGGTATAATTCTATACAAATATTCAAATGCACGGCATTAGCCTTTTACATATATGTAAATTAAATAGAATTAAATTGATAATAATGAGTGGGATAAATAATAATAAAATATTTAAAGTATACATATCTTCATAAAAAAAATTTAGTATCTCAAAACTTATAAGTAATTTATCGATTTTTTTTGTGTAAAATTCTATTTTTTTGTTAAAATAAAAAGAAAATTAATATTTAGAAGAGATTAAATAGACTTTTGATTAAAAAAAAAGTTCTATTTTGTGAGAATGTAAATGATGAGTGAGCATACTTTAATCTACTTTAATAATTTTAAATTTGATTAAATCAACTCTCAAAATGGATTTCAAGTGAATATATATATTAAAACACTTTGGTTCTTTAATTTTCAAAAAAATTAAATTTGGTAACTCCTCTTAAGAGGTCAATAACATTTAGGTATTTTAAAAGGGAGAAATAATTTGCATATAAATCAACAAATTTATTCATCACAATTAGAAGAATTTAGAATGATTGATGTGTTAAAATAATAAAACAAAATGTTTGACCAATTAATTGATCTAAAATATTTATAGAATTTTTCATTCTAACCTAAATATTAACGATGAAAGGTTCATATCGAGATATCTGAAAAAGGAAAAAAAAATTGCGATGTTGCTTTCTTTTATTTTTAATATATTTATACATATGCTAGTAATTAATCGGCGCTTAGTCTACGCAACTCCAAATTGAAAGTTCGGTACCACCACAATGCCTTATTTTGAATTTGTACAAGCTTTGATTTTTTAAAAAGTTTTTTTTGTATTGATCTAAGCTTTGTTCGACATTCGAGTCATGTCGAAACTAAAATCAAGCTGACATAATTGATTCTCAGCAAATTTGCAGCGAGATTAACTTGAAAATTTAGATTTCAAATTTAACTTGTTTCACTTGAAATCAACTCGCTATCACCCAAAATCAACTTCAAGTAATTTTTAAAATGGTCGAGTTTTATATTATTGGGTTAAAACAATGTTATATGAATTAATTTATGAGGGTGTTTGGTTCAACGTTATCTTGATATTATATTATGTTATGTAGAGAAAATAATTATTTAATTTAATGATTTCTATAAATAATTTTCTATTAAATCATAAAATTATTAGTTAAAAGATGATATCTAGATTACGTTACAGGGGCGTTTAATTCAATGTTATCTTGATGTTATGTTATTTAGAGAAAGCAATTGTTTGGTTCAATGATATCTATAAATAATCTTTTATAAGATTATAAAATTATTAATTAAAAGATGACATCTACATGTCAGGACATCTAAATTACATAACATAACATTAAGATAACAACGAACCAAATGCTTCCTGCATAACGTCAAGATAATAACGAACCAAACACCCCCTATATCTTATCGTACAACAGCACATTCATATTTTGAGAGCATATATCTAATGTAATATAATATAATAATATAAAAATTAAAATAATATAGAAATAATTACCTACATGCCATATCATTTAGTTTTATTTATGCCTTACCCATCTATTCTTAGTTAATTATGCTATGCACACTCAAAACATTATAAAATCTTACGTATATATATATTTTAACTTATTTCTATTATAATGAGTAATCATAATTTTTCAATAACCTAACTATAGTTAGATTACAAAAAATCTGAGTCGTTCATCATATTATTTTAAGAATATTTAAATGCATTTTGAGTGAAAATCCTAAAACCTTAATATTTAGGTGCCAGCAAAGGAAGGAGACATTCGTAACGTGAATTAATTTTAGGACAAATCAGCACTTCAGTGTGGTATTGAAGAAAAAAAATGTACAATTAAGGGTAAAAATATAATTTTAATAATTTAGTAACGAAATATTTTTTTTTCAAATAGATTTTGATTAAGTTCTAACTCAAATGTGTGTATGTAAGATTTTGTAATGCTTTGAGTGTGCATAGCGTAATTAACTAAAAATGGATGGGTAAGGCATAAATAAAACTAAATGGTGTGGCATGTAGGTAATTATCCAAAAAATATAATATAATATAATACTTGAGTTTTTCATTATAATAGTCTTGTTACAAAGAGCTCGACAGTATGTAAATTTTTTTCTTTTAGGTCTCGTATGGTTGGAGTTAATTTTTTGTCCAACACAATTTTTTACTATAAAAATTAATTTTATTTCACATCTAATACAAATACGAATGTTAGAATTTAAAGTATTTCATATTTTACACACTTTCTAATATTAAAATAAATTTCTCTCTCATTAAACTTAAAAAATAAAATATTTTTTTCTCTTATCTAAAAAAAAATTCGAACCAAATGAAGCCTTAGAGTAAATTTTCATCCAAGCCCCTGAGTGCAGAAAAGTATTATATATTGATCTCAAATTATTTTTAAAATTTTAATTTGGGTCTTGAGATTTAAAAACTCCGTCGTATGGTCCCACTTAAACACAATTTTTAATTTTTTATTATTAAATCATAAAAAATATTCCTAATATTTATTTTTTGATTTTTTAAAATACAATTTAAAAATGCTAATATTTATATTTTTTAGGTTTAAATTTTTAAATCGGAAAAAAAAGAGAAAAATAAATAAATTTTAATTTTGTATTAAATTTTTTGAAAAAGGGTGTTAATATAGAGATATAATAGTCATATAAAATATATAAATAACATAAATTAATTAAATAATAATAAAAATTTGTATTTTTTATTAGAAAATGCCAACAAAATAAGTAAGATTCTAAAATCAGGATCAAAATTATATATTTTCATGGACTAAAATTAAAAGTTTTTAGAAGTTGGGAGTAATTTACAATAACGTCCCGAGGGGCACAAATGCAATTTACTCTTATTTTTATAGCTATTTCATAATTGCACTTTACAAAGAAACCAAATACATTAATTATGAAAATAGATTTTGTTGTATGGCACATTTATTGCAAAAAGCTCAATGAAATATTGTTGGGATAATATCTTTTTATGAGAGCAAAATAGAATGTTTGATAACAAATAGGTTGTTTTCAGAGATTTGAGTCCAAGGAGATGAGCTGAAGTTCTTGCACACAGAAGAACTAGGATTGCCATGAGCCCTACAAAAAGAAAATCTAAAGAAAGCAAATGAGAAGAACACAAAGATCTACATGATGTGAAAATTAGATCCTTCTACATTTTCATTTGAAAAACATCATTGAAAATTATAAGAGAATTGTATATAGAATATTTTTCAGAAGCTCTCACCTACTTAATATATGAGAGATTACAGTATAATTCTTTTGATTGTTTCTTTTTTTCAAATTGAGATGAGTTGTTGTTTGTTTATAGTCGATGGTGACAGCATAGTTGATCGTTATATCTCCAATGAATTTATCAATTTATGATTATTATCTACCAAAGACTTATCAAGGACAGTGTTACGTGTCATCTTGGGATTGAATGACTAGATATTGGAGGTACTCTAGCAAAGTTTATCGTAGAGTTGGCAAGCAATAAGAAAAAAGAAGGTGATATGGAAAGTATTAAGATAACTATGAGTGGATGAGCTACTTTCATCAATCATAAGTATGCAAAGAAGCACGTTCTTCGATAAAAATTATAGCACCTGTAATATCTCATAAATAATCTACCTAAGAAGTCACAATACTCAAGCATCAGAACTTGATTATCATTATTATAAGTCAACTTCTTTATACCAATCTGAAATATGAAGTGACACTCAACACTCTATAAATAACAAATAGGCTAAAGAGGGGGTGAGTGTGATGTTATTGTTATGATGAGTGTTACACAAAGAAGTAGAGAAAGTTTCGTCATTGTCAATAAGTTTCAATAGTGAAGTCTTGCAATCCAATTTAAGTGTTAGCCATGATTTGATGACTTTGTGTAATAAAGAGAAACTCATAGTAAATTATGATCTCCTAGACTAATATAAAAGAATAAAGACAAAGTCATGCAATCAACTATTTTATAATGAAGTTTCTTCATCCTCATTATAAGCTAGTTCTTTATGTCTTTTATATTTTTGATTTGTCTCATTTGCTTTCTTAAAATATTGAGAAAGAGTTCTTCCATTATAATTTTCCCCGAAATTCAAGGACCCAAATTTAGAAAGCCCGTTCGATTTTGTGGGAAGCGATGGCCTCTTTAATAATAACAAATATCACCAAATTTAGAAAGCCCGTTCGGTTTTGTATATGAAATTCTACCGTATAGTCTAAAATTAATGCAATTATTTATTATATTTGAGGGGCTAATTAGCAAGCTAAAAGGTATGTTTACTTTTATTGGCTTTAACATTAGTTAAGAAAAAATTACAAAGAATTGATATGTATATATTTGCTTACTAAAAGAATTTATTAGAGTTTATATATGGAACTAGCATTTTCACTAATCTCTACAATTCTTTCCATTTTTTAAATTATAATTTTAAATTATCAAAATATCAATTAAAAGAATAAATATCATTCTGTGTCTGCATTTAAAAAAAAAAAATCTCACAAGTTCATGATTTTAAAACTTCTTCATACAAGCCCTTGAGTCTATTAAATGTGATTCTTAGTCGTATCATTAAAACATTAAAAAAAATAAGCTTAAATTATTTTTTAATTCCGTCTACCCCGTTCCTCATACGCGATCCTCATCAAACCGCCCCACACCACCCTCCCAAGCCCCACCCCCTCCCCCTCCCAATTTTCAATTTTGCCCTCTTTCCTTTAAGTAATTATTTATTTATTTAATTTATTTAATATATTTTTCTTATTTATTAAATTTAATTAATTAATTATTTCTTAATATTTTTTATTTAATATTTTTAGAAATAATTAAGAAATAATTAATTAATTAAATTTAAATAAATAAGAAAAATATATTAAATAAATTAAATAAACAATTAATTACTCAAAGGGAAGAGGGCAAAATTGAAATTTTAGAAGGGGTGGACCGGGGGGTGCTGTCGGGGGAATAGCAATTTGCTTTTATTAATTAAAATATCATATGCAACTAAGAAAAGTATTTATGTTAACCTTAATATTTTGGGTTAATAGTAATTAGGTTCCTTTAATTTAGACTTAATGCAATTAAGTCCCTATAATTTATAAATTAATTAAATTAATCTTACTATTTTAGTTAATGTGCAAACAAGCTCGTTAAAGTTAATTAAGGCACGTAATAAATATTATTTTCTCTGATTAATATATTAATTTAGACATATTTTTATCTAACAAATTTATTAACCTTTTAAATTAGATAAATCAGTCCATTATTTATAAAAAATATCATAGATTAAATCTTTTTATTAATATCAAATGATTTGTTTCTCAAATTAGTGGACCAATTTAATTAATTTGAAAACTAGAAAAATCTAAATGTATGTAGATCTAAAATAGAAGAACCTAATTGCTATTTATCCTAATATTTTTGTGCCCTATGAATCTAAATAAATGATTTTTAGTTTTATGATCTTGGGTGAAATTACGCTATAATTTCAAAGCCTTAATTAAAAATAGAGCCTGAAATTTGAAAACTCTTTCCTTCCTATCCTGTTCAAATTTGTGTGAATCTTCGAAATTGAATAATTATAAGGAAGGTAATTTGCCAAAATAATACTTTTTTGCAATTTAAACATCAATTTTTAAATATTCTATATCTAGATGCATTTTTATCATTTAGTCTAACATGATTGGCTTATTCAAGAAATTTAAAATGTTAAGAATAAATAATAATTCATAATAATTTTACTATACATAATATGTAATAGTAATTAGAATTGGCACTTTAATTTATCAAAAAGGTAGTTTAAAGTTATGCATGTACCTTAAAAATAATAGCCAATTAAAAATACTTTAAAGCTTCTGTTTAATTGATAGTTAAGTTAATTATGACTATTTTTTAATTTTTTTATAAAAAATATATATAATTTTTTTAAAGATATATATATGATGAGAAATAAAGCCAATCATATTTCAAAAAAATAAAACTAGTTAATTGTAAGAATATTAAATAAAATTAATTAATACATTAAAATAATATTTTGATTTTTTATATTTAGGTCCACCACACTTGCTGCGCGTTGGAAGAATGCCAAATTTATAAGTTGGTAAAATATTAATACAATATTGTTTATATTTCGCTTTATATTTATCTTTAGAAAAAGATTTTTTTAATTTTTATTCACGATAATATTCAATAAATAGATTCATAGCACATTTAACTCTTAATGCTAGAGTATCAAATTTTAAATATGTGATATCTTCTGTTAATGCTTTATTAATAAATGTGATATATTCTCGTTTGCATTTTTCATCCCATGGAATTGGTAATTTATTAAAATAAATCTGTGCCTAATAATCATATTGAAAAATAGGTAATTTTCATAATTATAAAAATATTAAATAAAATTAATTAATACATTTAAAATTGTAAAAATTATTTTATTTTATTTTTTAAAATAGTTATGATGATCAGGTTAGCTACCAACCAAATTGAGGCTTTGCCAATAAATCTTTCATGCACTTATCTCTAATCATTAAAAAATTCGCAATAAATAATATTTATATATACAATCTTATTTTCATAAAAAATTAATTTTTGAGTCTCACATATGACGTTTATATAAAGGCTTTTGGAAGTTCTTCCTGACCACTTTAAATTGATTTTATTATGGAGTTTTAAAGAAAAAAAAAACTTAATTTTTTGAGGCTTTGTTGCACATCCCAATAAATCGATCAATAAATTGGTTAAGGTTGCAGTTATAAATCCTAAATACCCTTTAGAAAACCTCAGGTTAGTTAGTTAATTAACCATAGTTAAAATATTGTGAACTGAAGCCAATGTGTTTAATACGAAATTTATAAGTGTTATGTTAGTGTTAAAAAAAAAATCATTTTTTTTCCATTTTTAGCAATAAAAAGGAATTTTTTGTTATACAATTGGTGGGAAGAGATATTATCAAGAAGGCATTTAGTTCATTATTATTTTATTATTATGTAATGTAATCTAAATAATATGATATTTAAATATTATTTTTTAATTAATAATTTTATAATTTTATAAAAAATTATTTATAAATATCATTAAGCCGAATAATTATTTTTTCTAAATAATATAGCATAGCACCAAAATAATATTAAATCAAACACCTCTAGGATTGTGAAAGATGAGCGACCCACCATGTAGATTTTTTTAACATGTTCCAATGAAAGATTGCTTTTTGGATAGCAAGTTTTATAATTATTTAGATGAAGGATAATTTAATTATGAAAAATTATGTATTTTAATTTTAAAAGTATAATTTACAAGTGTATAATAGAGATTTTGATCTCATTAAATTAATTTAAAGTAGATTTTATGTGTAACTAATTTAGGAAATAAATGATATTTGGAATATAATTTTAAGGACTTATTAAAGTTTAAGGATTAAGATTTGAGGCTTCATTTTCAGTGTTAAAATAATTTAGAGCATATGATTTAATATTTTTGATTACAAGTTATGATTTTGAAATCTTTAAATTTGGAGTATAGCATGATTTTACGTAAAAATATTGCAAAATCTAAAATTTTATAAAATTTCTGATATACATAATATTTTATTTCAAAATTAAAGTGTCTTTTTGTCCTTAATAATTATAATAAGTAAATAAATATCTTGAGGAAAAAATAATATAGAATGTTGAGCTCATTGATTGTTGATCATGGTCAATAATTAATTTTAGGAATAATTACCTGCATGTCATACCATTTCACTTTATTTATACGTTACCCATCTATTTTTAGTTAATTACGCTATGCACACTCAAAACATTATAAAATCTTACATACACATATTTAGGTTAAAATTTAGTCAGAATCTATTTGAAAAAAAAAATATTTCGTTAGTAAATTATTAAAATTATATTTTTACCTTTAATAGTATATTTTTTTTCTTCCTTGATGTCACACTAAAGCGTTGATCTGTCCTAAAATCAATTCACGTCGCGGATGTTTCCTTCACTTACCAGTTACAACAACCTAAACATCAAAGTTTTAAGATTTTCACTCAAAATATATTTAAATATCCTTAAAATAATATGATGAACGATTCAGATTTTTTGTAACCTAACTATAGTTAGGTTATTAGAAAATTAAAATTGCTCATTATAATGAAAATAAATGAAAATATGTGTATGTAAGATTTTATAATATTTTGAGTGTGCATAGCGTAATTAATTAAGAATGAATGGATAACGCATAAATAAAGTAAAATGGTGTGACATGTAGGTAATTATCCCTTAATTTTATCTTTCAAACTTCACCCAAAACTTAGTTGAATTAATCTTACAACTAAAATGGAGGCCAAACTAATACCAAAAAATCCAGCTTCAATAAGCATGGATTAAATATGCAAAGTCAAAGTGCTTCTTCTTTGATATCATCTTATTTATAGATAACATAAAAAAAAAACCTTGAAATAAAAATAAAATAAAAAAATCCTACAACATTTATATATTAAACTATTGATAGTCAAGATTTACACACCGCACGCTTGAAAATGATTACAATTTATTAATTATTTTGCATTTTGTTATTCACTCTTAGGGCTCGTTTGGTTCGAGCTTTGAAATGTAGCGGGGGTTAATTATAATATATAAGTGGTAATTTCAATTATAGTCGTTTGGTTGAAGTGTTGTAAAAAAATTCTCGTTTGGTTGGCATATGAATGTATTGATTGAAAATTTAGATCGTTTGGTAAAAATGGAAGCACTTCAGTGGGTTGTACTCATTTGGATCGAGCTTTGAAAAAGCTAGAAGAAAAAATAAATTTATCTTCCTCAACTTAAAATGAAGAAAATTTATTTTAAAATTTAAAAATTGTGTACGATGTGAAATAAAGTTAATTCTAATAAAAAATTATGTAAGAAGTGAAATATATTTAATTGTAATATTGGATGTAAAATAAAGCTAATTTTCACTGTTGAAATGTATGTTGAGCTAAACAAAATACCTCGATTCAAAAACACAAATGGTAAAATTTATTTATAACTCAACCAAATAAACAGATACATGTGGCATCCAACATAAATATGAATATTAAATTTAATTGGCTTTCTCATATTATATACGTCTAAATATAAAATTTGTTAATTATCCCTGGAATGTAAAATAGAAATTTTATTTCTCTTCTGCAAAATAAAATACTCGAATAAATTAAAATACAAGATGCACAAAACAAACAAACAGATATTACAGAAATACTGTGCTACAAATACATTATACTACATAGAAGAATTTACAATTACATTGTAAGATTGCGAAATCAAATAGCAAAAAATAGCAGCATAATTACGTTAACTTCTCAATAAAATGATAAATATGTAATATTTTTGAGTAAAAAATATAGACAACTTACTAAAAAGATTAATATTTCAGTAGTTAATATGAACAATAACATACAGATTTATGTCACACAAAAGAAAAAGATTACAATCTGGTGTTGCTTTGAACATGATATTAGAGACAAACTTCAGATGCTGGCAGGCCTTTACTCAAGTCAACAATCACCATTTTTCCAGCTGGGAAGCCATGACGAGGCTGCTGTAGATTTGCAGTTAACTGAATGCTGATTAACCCTACTCCCAAACATCAAGCAACTTGATGAATTTGGACACCATCGACTTCGCTGGAGTTGCAATGTTTCCTTCCGAACGCTCTCCTTTGCCAATAACAGCAACAGAGCTGCCACCAGTTTCTGTATCACAGCAATGCAGATAATAATAAAATAAATAATCAAACAAAGATAAATAAAATCTTGTGAGCTAGAATAAAAGAAACTAACTTAAGTAAGAAAACATACATTTCACCATCTCGGATCAACTTGCTAGGTTACGAAGGACGAACTATCTTACAAATATGTTTTGTTAACTTAAAAAGAAAATCTCATAATATATGAAACATATATTAGGTTGAAGCAAAATGTAGGAAATATGAATCACAAACAAGAAATTGTAATATGTTTTTCATAATAAAGAAATGAAAATAGTAAACTTAGAAATTCAATATAAAAAAATTAGATAAGTTGTTCATCTACAAAAAAAGTTCAACTTTATAATTGAAGTAAGTAGTGTTACAGACAAATGATTTGAGTAAAAAATATGCAAACATATGCTACATTACATACAAACAATAAAAATTAATCAAGTACTGCATACAACATGTCATTGTACGTAAAAGTTAACTGGATCACACACGTTCGACATTCATTAATTACACAGAATATAGTGAACTATTTAGAAATAAAGACATGCTAAAGTAGCATAAGCTCAAAATGTAATCAATATAAAGTAGACAATCTAACAAGTGCTTCAATAATGTATACAATGAAATCGTCAAAGATGTGCAATATTATAAGGGCCTAGCCCCTTTCATATTGCATATAAGAACCATATAAAACCTGTTAATATCTTATTACAATACTTCAACAATATAAAATTCTGACAACTACGAAGAAGAATGTGCAAAGTAGCCTAAATCCGCTGCTTCATAATTGCATTTTTACGTTCAAATGCAATTAATTTAATCCATAAGGCCAAACTTTCATCATCCAAAGCAAGCATTATAATCTTCAAATTGTCATCTTTGGCGACATGTTCTAATGCAATGGCTCTTTCTTCCCCTGTTATAGAAACCAAAGTGGCCAACCGTTCTACGCAAGAGGATTGTATTTTTTGTGAATTTAGCTTTAAGTCAGTCCTCTTGCCATATAGACTTGTGTACTTAGAATCTATTTCTAATTTTGCAAGCCCTATACTCTTCATTGAATTCTTGCTTGACTTAGAGGCAGTTGACCATTTGTTGGATCCAATTTCTTCCTCATCATCTTCACTTTCTGCTACATGTTTTTCTTTTTTTTTGGATGATGAGGGTTTGAATGGCTGTGCTGTGCTGGGTCCCAAAATATCCAACAATTTCAAATAAAGTGGACACTTCGTTCCCCAACATGATTTATACTTTAGATCTGCCTGCAATATTTGAATGTCTTACAAGATAAAATAGGAACAAAAACAAAAATAAAAAGAGCAAATTAATACAGACCTCAATAATTGCTTCCCACTATGAATCCTCCATGTCTACGTAGCCTTCTTCTTTATTGAATTTTACCCCAATTATATTAGAGAGATCATAAAACTTTTTCCAATTATCTTTAATACTTGTCCAAGTATTCTTCCTTAACTTCATTATTTCGTTGGGTCTGCCACCAATTGCATTATATCTACTAATAACACAGGGTCATTCATTAGTAATTGCCCCTCCTGAATTACACAGTCCATTCATTTTGGACTCCCACACAACTAAGATCAACTTCTCCTTACCAAGTTCAGTTACTCCTCTAACAGAAGACTGCATTCCTTCTCCTCCTTCAATTTTAATCTTTTTGCTAATAGTCGCCTTCTTCATTTGCTTTCCATTGTCCTCCTCACTTTCAATTAGAATCGAGTTCAATGACTTATCCTGCTCTGTCATGTTTCTTCTTTTTCTTGTTATACAAGGTTTGATTTTTGTAGTGACAAATATGATAAACGGTATTATATAAGCCCTAAAGTAATGAGTAATACATTGAATAATATTATTACAATGAAGCAATAACGATATCTACAGTAAAATACAATAGTATGTCCGCGTACTTACGACGAAAGTAATCGATAATTAGTCTTTTGGGTTTTTTTTTGGACTACTTTTTTCACTATAGTAGACTCACAATCTGAACATAGTGAGGCTATAGCCATCCTTCAACGCAATCATTACATATTCATAAAATAATCGGATTCGCAATGAAATTATAAAAATATTAACGAAACAACTTACAAAAACTTTTTCGCATCATGTCTGAGTCAATACAAAATATAAATATAATATTTTCACAAAAAAGATTGTATGGACCTCAACAAAAAATAATAATTGAACATTACTCAAAAGAAAAAGCACATGTGACTTTGATACATTAACTCAGAGCATATTAAATTATGAACAGATGTATATATTATCAAACTGGATGCCCCACTTATGTGATCAGGTTAGATATGTGCTCGAATATGGAGCATCAATGTAATTGATTTTCTCGTCATATCTGCTTTGAGTAGATCCACAAAAGCTAATGTATATTTATCCAAGACCAACTACAGTGGAAATTTTTTTGACTCAGGAGCATAAGCTTCGTACCAAATTGTGGTTTATGATATGTAATTCATTTCCCCTCCGTCAATTTTCGCATTCTAGATCGTATGGCACAGACAGCAGGAAAGACACACTTTCTCTTTTTTTTTTTTTAATATTTGACCTTACGACTAAGGACTCACCAAACAATCACAAATCAGTGATAATATATGCCAGAAATTCAACAAAGCAAATAAGCAGGTATCAAGGAAAACTCTGCAAATGCTCATCATTGTCAAACTGAAATATAGGAAGAAGGCATGAAATACATTGATGCTTATCCGCCAGCATAACATCCTTACCAAATGCTCTTCATGCCTTCAAAATAAGGAAAATCAGAGCTGACCAAATGAATTACCAAACAACCACAGATCAGAGATATTATCATAGTTCAAAATCTAATGAGCAAACAAGGAGGCATTCAGGATAACCATTTTAAGCAAAATGCTCATCATCGTTAACCAAGTGTATGGTAGCTTGAAATCAGAAAAATAGCTTAAGGTATGTTGACGTAGGAATGTGGGGATCCCAAGAAACACCAAAGAAAGAGAGTTCCGGAAGACG
>JAEMOT010002539.1:103040-167490 GCA_019297695.1 Apostasia ramifera | reverse complement strand
CGCGGCTGCCGGATCTGATGGAGGGAGGGAGGCTAAAGGTATAATGGTAATTTTAGTAATTTTGTAATAATAAAAAAATAAAAAAAAGGTCTCAGATGATAATTTTTGAAAACCTAGGGACCCAATGTTATAATTTTAAAATCGTGGACCTGTGTGATAATAATTATTAAACTCAGAGACCTGGGTGTAATTTACCTTTTATTTTTTTTATTTAAAGAAGTTAACGGCTGATGGAAGGTACCTCAGTTACTTAGTCTGATTGGGTAGGCGACCCTTCGAAATTGGAACGCGTCCTGTGTGGGGTCATGATGCCTCTTCGCCTCTGCCGCACCTAATCAAAGCGCATCGCATGCGCGCAAGGCGGACTACAGTCAATCAGAGCGCGCCGCGTGTGCTCGTGGGCCCTGCTTGTAGTGCCACACTAGAAAATGCTGTTTTTAATCGTTTTTTTTTTTGTTGTTTTGTTTTATTTTTTTTATCTTTTTACAATACTTTTTATTTTATTTACATTCATATATAAAATTTAACAAAGTGAATATAAAATAAAATCAGATTTATATAAAATCAAAAATACTTTTTGCATTTTTTATATAATACTTTTAAATATAATATATTTTTGATTTTATATTTAAACTAAAAAAATAATGAATTTAAAATTTGAATCTACATGGTTTTTTTTAAAAATTGATGTAATGCTTATGCATGTTAAATAACTTTGGAGTTTATTATTATTAAGCAATAATCTTATATTAGAGTTGAAATTTAGTCGTAATTTTAATTATTTAGTTTTTAATAATATTTCATTTCTTATGTATGTGCAGTATTTTTGGAATAAAATTCAGCTTTTAGGAAACCTAATAACTTCTTTTATTTTTTGCCGTATTGATTTAGCTATACAAAAAATATTATTGCTCAATTATTAAATTGCATATAACACGATGATGTTTTTTATTTTATTTTTGTAGCTCCAATTATTTTTAGTTGAATTTATATGCATTACATAAAAAAATTTTAAATCTAAATTTTTGAGGTGGATTCTCTATTACAATGTAAGTTCGTAAAATTAAAAATATTTTATTTGAGTTTTTCTTATTTTAAAATTATTTTACATGAGTTCTTTTTTATGAATTTCATGAAATTTGATAATTAAGCTTGCGAATTGACGATCTTTGTTGAATTGGAAGATGCTTCGTAAGATTGTCGGGATGGGGTTCAGAACTTTAGTCATCTCGTAATCCTAAGAGAAAACACATTTTTGAAATCTTGGGAGGTCATGTAGCTGTCACGCTGCAGCACAGTGCACAAGGGGAGCACCACGTCTCATCCTAACATCATCGACCCTACGTTGTCGACAATGGCCTGAGATGAAAGGTAGAAAGGAAGAATTTTTTTATCATTTTATATTAATATTTAATTTAAATATAAAATTAATCTAAAAGATAAAGAAAAATATCAAATTAGGTAAAAGAAATTTAATTTAAATATTAATTTTAACCTTCAGAATTTAATTAAAGAATTTTTAAAAGTATTGACTTATTTAATATTATTTTTTAAAAAAACTCTCAGTGACTTGAAAGTATTTATTCTTTCAAAATAGTTAGAACACCTCTCTGATCTTTAAGATCTCAATCCTAAAACCTCCCCTTTTTTTCTTGAAAAATATTTGAAGACATGATTTGAAATGACAAAAATAAACATTATCTAACGCATAGCCTTAGCTCCGGCTACTCCGAAAATAACATGTTGCTGCATCGTTAGTGACGGTGTCGTTAACATGAAGTTGCCCGTACACGAGCGACTTCTTAGTTTAATTTTTAAAAAAAATTAAATGTTATTTGAAAAATATTACTTTAATTTTTTTTATAGTTTACTATATAATAAGTCTTCGTAGCGGAGTTGTATTTTTCTCAGTGTTATAATACTTTTAAATTTAAAAATAAAATGAGTACGTATTCATCTCATTTTCTTTAATTATAAGTTTTATATTTCATGGGTTTTTGGTAGGCTGAAACTCTTGAAACGTGACATTATTATATTTAAAACGTAAATATGCATCTTTTATCTTTGTCTATATTCTACTATGTAGATCTTTTATATTGATCATGTTATTTTTAAATTATTTTTTTCATTTGTTTTATTCTCATGCTTCTAACTTGAGCATCCAAGCTTATATCTAAACATATTTTAAATTCATAACAGAATATTATAAAATATTTAAAACATAAATGAAATAGAACAAGTACGTACAAGTTGTATCGCAGCAAATTTTTTAAATAAGCTTAAATTTTTTAATATAGTTAAAATCGTTACAATAGTATACTATATAAAATGTATACATCATCTCGATCTTACTCGCTTATGTGGTATAGCATAACTCTCAAGTATGTACGGATTCAGAGCCCGACGTTTTCGCCAGTGGAGTGCATGCGCATGTGCATCACCATCATCGTCATCATTGATGGAGTCTTCTTGTTCTTGCTCTTGGTCAATTGTCGGAGCCAAAAAACCAACATAAACTACGTTTTATGAAGATCATAAATATTTAAACTACCCAGGTTGTACTGTGATGTATAAACCACAAGATCAAAAGGCGAATGTCCGACGAGTTTTCCTAATATGAATAACTCCTTCTCTTACGTATTGTACGTCTTGGTTGGAGCATAACCACGCCTAACCACCGGATGGAAGTGAAGTTGTGAGCGAAACTGATCACATAACGATAGAAGTTGATCCTGAGAGTCCATCCATATGCTTGAGCTACTGCCCTCCATACATCTCACAGCATTGAAAAGTGAATATGCAGCCTGTGTAATTTTATACTAATATAGGAAAATATTTATAATAACAACTACTATAATAAAATTTAAATATATAATTAAATCTACAGAGCTCATAAATCCTCTCATAATAGGCACTGAAAAAAAAATATGATATAGGCTCGTCCACTTCAGCGAATACAAATGATAGACATGCCCAAGATCTGTACTAATCCATGTACAGTCTCAGTGCCTTAGCATCGCCCTCACTAACTATCTGAGATTGTTGAATAAAGTCCAATCATCCTCTTCATAGATGCCTGTACAAAAAATTTATAATGACACTGATGGAAGTTGTATATTTAATAGCATAACTGAGATAAAGACATTTTCTTGAGTATGGATGAAACGAAGTTGTTTCTCATTTACATGCGATAAAGTACCAATAAGCGGTACTACTTCAATATAGAGTATTGAGTAGTTTGAGACGCATGCTCTAACAGAATCTCGTATTCGTCATGATCTTCGATATATCACATTATATATCTTATTTCTTCTAAATATTTACACAATATTTTCACATCATAATTGTTCAAATCGAGATGCATCGCTCGATAAATTTTGTTTTTAAATCATTTAATGTATTACCAAATTTAAATTTCAAAATTTTAGCATGATCACCAACATAGTCGAAGATCTATCATGTATAAATATTAAGTCATCACTGAAATGAATAATAACATAAATAAATGAATTTGCCATTGAATTTGTAATACAATATGTTTGAATGCAATTTAGGGGCGTTTGGTTCGTTATTATTTTGGTATTATAACATGTAATTTAGATGTCATGATATTTAGATATCATCTTTTAATTAATAATTCTATAATCTCATAGAAGATAATTTATAGATGTCATTAGATTAAATAATTATTTTCTTTATATATAATATACATAACATCAAGATAACATTGAACCAAACTCCCCCTTAATAAAAAGATGATAATATCTAACTACTATTCAGTAAACAGTAAAGCAGTTAATTAATAATATTTCATAAATTTAAATATATATTAGTTACTTGTATCAAAAGAATAAAATTATTTTCTATTAAGTTCATACATCAAAATTTTAAAAAAATCTTAAAACTATTAATTTATTATTTAATAGTTAATTAATTAGTAATAAGAAGAATTATTAAGTAATTATTTAATAAATAAGTAACTAATAATTAATTGATTAATAATAATAACAACAAATAATTAATTAATAATATTAAAAATAATTTCAAAAATATTTAGCAATTATTAAACTAATTAACTAATTAAATATTCATCAATTAATTAATTAGGTAGTTAATAATAGCAAAATTAATAATAATTACTAAGTTAACTAATAATAACAAATAAAATTATTAATTAAGTAATGAATAATTATCTAATTAACTAATTAATTATTAATAATAACAGTTAATTAATTAATTATTAATATTAACAATTATTTTAAATTACTTAGGAATTATTAAATTAATTGACTAATTAATTAATAATTAATTAATTAATTAAAAATCATCCCAATTAGTTAATTAAGAAATTAAAAATAGTAAAGTAATTAGTAATTTCTTAATAAAATAAAATAATTAAAAATTATTTAATAATTAACTAGTTAATTACTTAAAATATTAATCATAAGAAAAATTAAAATTACTAATTAACTATTTATAATTTTAATTAAGTGATTTAGTAATTTATTAATTAATTTATAATGATAAAAATAATAGTCAGAGAAGTTTAGAAATGCCTTAGAATATTGCTGCTGCTCTTAACTTTATTCTGCTAAATTGCTCTCGATTTTCTCTAAAAATTCTGAAGAAATGAGAAATACGAAGAAAATAGGGGATGAGGTGAATTTATAAAATTTCTAAAGCTGAAGTTACCTGAGCGTCGAAGGACTTATGTTTAATAGCAACGGGTTAATAGCGTACAAAACATGCTCCATTTGATAAATTTTTTAAATTATAATATTTTTAATTAATTAATTAATTATATTTATTTAAAAAAAATCATCACTAGATAATCTATTCTAGATCCAATCCATATCCTTTTGTTGGGATCAACAGATTTTGGTCAGCTTAAAGTTTGAAAAATATGACAAATTTGAAATCAGATTCTAGTTCCAATAACTTGAATCACACAAAAACAAGTGTAATATGTTACAAGTTTTAATTAAATGATGCTTTTTATGATTTATTGTAATTAAGTATTGTTTATCAATAAGATTTGGCATGAATATTTCATTATTTTTCTTGTTTAAAGAAGTTAGAATTAGCATATAATGATCCAAAATTCAATTTTGGTTCAGAGATCTTGTCCTCAAAAATTCTGGTTGGGCCAACTTCTGATCGAATCTAAGACCAAAACCATCGACCTGAATTAACACCATCCCCTACTCCAAAAGCAACATCTTTAGCTGTTTGCATTAATCTTAACTAAGGCCATGTCTCACCTTCTCAAAGGGTTAACTGAACTCCAAAGCATGAACATAACGTATTCAATATCAACTGTAACTACCCTTTTCAAAAGGGGGAAAAAAAAATCAGCTGTAACTAAGGATAAACCTCAACTATTAGACTCATGTGCGAATTAACCTTCACTTCAAATCTTAATTAAGCATACTTCGCTTGATAGAGTCGAGAAAGAACTAAACTTAGTACCGATGAATGAACTTTGCACAACAAATAATCGTCAAAAAGAACATTCTTGATGACATCTCAATTCAGTTTTAGAAAAAGGAACAAACAAAAAGATAGTTCGTAGCAAAATACAAGAAGAGCATACTAATATTACATGTGGAGACAGATAATCTTCTCCACCAGTAAAATGAGCAGCAAAACTACATCTAAAAGATCAATCTTTGTTCTCAAAACCTGCTCCAATCTGGGAGACAAGTGATACAGCTTGAAGTAGAGCAAGCTGAAGAAAACTGACATGGAGAATACCATTATTGCAGTGATCAATCCTTCACATCAGTAACTCCTTCTGAAGAGATCTGAAACCTTGCTTCAGCTTCAGCTAAGCATGGAGAGCTAATTACTTTACAAATACGTTCTTCACCCCTTCCCTTACGAAAAGCAAGCCTGGAATCAAAACCATGCCACAAAATGTAATGAAATAGGTAAATCTTGTGACGCTGATATACAAATCTTTTACTCATAAGACCTCCAAATCTTTTAAACTGCTCAAACATAAAACTATTGTTAGTTACAGTTAATATTATGTTGTAAATAACTGCAACATTATATTTGAGCTACTTAAAAGATTTTGGGTATTCATTGTCTAAATAAGATTTAGCATTATCTACATATTGAACATTCAAATATTTATATATACATACAGGACAACCAAATCTTTTAAGTAACGGGCACAACGCCACGATAAGAACAGTGTTACATCTGATTTGCTTAAAAAATTTGGGTGTCATACAGGTTAAATATGTAGATTGTGATCTTATGTATATAAACAGTAAATTGTGGTTTGTGTATGCAAATTCCCAAATCTTTTTATTTTTAAACCTTGTTGTGGTAGCATGTGCCATTATATTTCCACCAATGGGTTTGATCTGTGGTCCTGCAAAGAGTGCTGAGCCATCTACCTGGGCAACAACTTGATTGGTGATCACCACAGCAACACCAAACTGCAATGAGTAATAAAACATGAATCTTTCCATTGGCTTTGAAGTAATCCTTTCATTTTTTTGCAGTTTGCATTTTATAAGTCTTCAATAGTGTTAATAGTCAGTTTAAGTGATGTAAACCTTCAGAAAATAAATTTTGTCAAGCAATGTTCAAATATCCTTAATCTTAAAATTTCAGATATGAAGGATTCATCAAACTGGCAGGCAGCAGCTTTGTCATATGCATATGGCGGAGGAACTAGAGAAGAAAGTAGCCTCGTCTAGAAAGTGATGTAGAACGAGAAAGACACTAGGAAGAAGAAGAAAAAGAAAAAAGAAAGAAAGAAAGAACAGGGTGAAAGAGAGAAAAAATAGGAGAGGCAATGCTGTTTAATCAGCTCATGTAAACCTAAAAATTATGAAATAATTAGCAATTTGAGAAACTACCCATACAATAGAAAAAACAATAGAAATTAACCAGAACAGTGGAAAGGATACTTTCAAAAGAATAAAGGACAAAAAATAAGGTACTGTTTGGTTGAAGGATAAAAAAAATGATTTGATTGAATTTTTTGGTTTTTTTAAAAAAATGTGTATGATATGAAATAAAATAAGTTAGTTATATTAAAAATTGTACTAGATGTGAAATAAAGTTAATTAATTTATTGAGAATTATTTTTGATGTGAAATAAAGTAATTGTTTAATATTAGAATTTGTGTATGATAAAATATAAAATAAATTTTTTAATTTTTTAAAATAAATTAATCTTTTGGCTATGGCAAATTTAGCAATTACTTTTTTCTCTGCAAATCAAACAAGGCTGCAAAATATTTTTTTACACAAGCAATGATTTTGTATGTATATCTCACTACAAACTCAAATTATCCACGCAATTCAAAATATGATTTCTCCCAACTTCTTGTCCCTCCCATCAACCATTGATTAAAGAAACAGGGAAGAAAAAGATGGTTAATAATCAATTCAACTAAAATTATGTTTTTCTAGAAACCAAAGAAGTCTAAAATGTAGGTAATGTGAAGGCATAAGTTGAACATGTGTAACATGAGTTTAACCATGTATTTATCATGGTCAAATCAACCACCTAACTCTTAAGATTTTTTGAAAAAAATAAATGTGAACTTGAGCTGTCAATTTAGACTTGGTTTTAAATCTTTGACTATATAAATAGGCTTTCATGAAGGCATGAAGGAGCATTTTATCATCATCCCATCAAGTAAATTAAGCTTCAAAGAGGCAAGAAGAGAAGTAGAGAAAATTCTTGAGGTTCTTGTCTTTCAAGAACTTTTCAATTATATTCTTTTGTCGTAAGATTGAGGGTATTTTTTTTTGTGAGAAAAGAATTTAATTTTGAGGCTTCCTTTATTGTGAGATTGGGTGTATTGGGAATCAGAATTGAAAATTTGTTCTATCCCATTGTGTGACTACACTTGTATTGTGGCTTGTACGATAGTGGATTTTCGTTCTTCTCTCCTGTGAACATAGGCTCGAAAACATTCTGAGCTGAACCACGTAAATTCGGTATCTCTTTGTTATTTACTTAGTCAATATTATTTCTATTGATCCTATTTCCATTGCGCTCCTACCAGTTAAACGGGATAAATTCCTAACAAAAACAATGAAATCTAAAGAGGGGCAGAAAAAGGGAGAAAAGCAATAGATATGAAATGGAATGTACTTTAAAGTAGATCTCAATCACTAAATTAGGTTGCATAAATAGTAACAGAGAGAGTTATTGATCTAATATTAACCTCATCTGCCATTTTCTGTAGGCTCCTCAAGAACTTTGCTAGGTGCATCTGTCTTGCTGATAATTCTCCCCTTCCTGAAAAATCAGTTCTGTAAAGTGCTGTGGCACTGTCTACAACCATGACAGCAAACCTACAAAAGGATAAAGTTCTTAATAAGTCATATAAATGATCATTTCAACCTGTTGCAAAGGAATGTTATGAATTGCAAAGCAGAAGAATAAGAGAAAGATTGACCTCCCTACCTTTACATAATATTCAAAGGTGTGCAAAGAACATTTTTCTTGTAGGATTAAGGATACGAATATTAAATTTACTCTCAATGTCCAAATGGTATATCAGATTATAAAATAAGGGTTTGAAAGAGCATGCCTGGTCTCAACCATCATTGAAGCTGCTTCCAGCAAGAGCCTTGACTGATGATCAGTATTATACGCTCTAGCATAAGCTACATTCTCCAGAACATCATTGCCATTTAATCCAAATCTGAGTGTTAATTGGCATATTAAACATCAAAAACGGAAAACAAGAAAAGTTATCTAATCTAATTATCTTAATGCCTGGATAACACCTTTCAGCAATTTGCAGCAGCCTTTGTGGCCTGAAAGTGCCCTCTGCATCAATGTACATAGCTTTCCCCTCGCCACCTCCTTGATCCAAGGGTAGCTAAGATTTATGATTGAAAGCAGAAACAACTATAAGATCAATATGATCCACGCCAAGAAAATTTGGATTAGGAAATTGGTTGGGTACAAAACGAGCATGAACTTGTTTACATCTAACCCAACTTGTAACTTGCTTGTTTACAATTTTCATGTATGGACTTGTTTATATCTAACCCAACTTGTAACTTACTTCTTTACAATTTTCACATAAGGACTTGTACAAATCTGGCCAAGCATCTTTCCAGAAAGGCAAAGAATTCAACTTTACGGCCTCTTTATAAGATGGTTAACTTGTGGTTATGTATGGAGATGAGTAACTGATTTAAAATAAAATTAGTTTGTTATGTAAGAATTTATGTTAGATGTAAATAAGTTAATTGTGATGTGAAAATAAATTAATGGGTTAATTATTGAAAGGTCCTCATAGTTAACATTTGATTATATTTTGATCCGTAATTTTTAAAAACTTGCTCAAAGGTCCCTACAGTTTACCTAATATTACAAAAGAGGTCTCTTTGTAATTAATATTAACAGAATTTCAATTTTACCTTTAACACTTTTTTAAATTTTCAAATTTATGACATTACAAATTCTCTCTCATTACTCTTTCACCTGTTGTCGCCTCATAGCCACTGTAGCCTCGCCATTGCTGCTTCACCAGCCTTGTCCCAGAGAGAGGAAGAAAGAGGAAGGAGAGAGAGAGAGTGGGGGGAGAGGGGCGGGTTGGGGTGGGTTGCCTGTCCCCCTCCACTTGAGAGAGAGAGTGTGTGTGTGTGTGTGAGAGAGAGAGAATGGAGGGGGTGGGCCACCGAGTGGGCCTCCGCTTTCCTATACCAGAGAGAGAGAGAGGAGGGGGGAGATGTCCCGTCCCCCTCCACTTACTTAGAGAGAGAGGATGGGGACGGGGGAAGGCAGGCCATCCCCTCCACCTGCTCCCCAGCGGGAGCAGGCAACACACACACACAGAAGGGTAAATTAAGAATTTCAAAATTTCGTTGATAGAAATTGTCAATTTGGACCTTTTATATAATAATTTTAATTTTCAAAAACCTTTATTATTACAAAGTTTTTCAAACTAGAGACTTTCTAGCAAGTTTTAAAAAATTATAGACCAAAATGTAATAAGGGATTAACCATAGAGACTTTTTAGTAATTAACCCTAAATTAATTTCTATATTGAAATTTGTGTAGATTTAAAAATTTGTTAGATGTAAAAACTTGTGGCTAACATAGGCATGGCTAATTTAGTGTAGATGCCAAATAGGCTTCACTAAATTACCAAAAAAAACTTAAAATACAGCTTCGAGTTTACCTATGAAAATCTTTTACAAAACAGGCAAGTCTATAAATTGAATCATAATAATAGACGAGCCTCCTATACTTCTTTTCCAACTTATAAAGCAACATTAAGTATATATATTTCCACATATTGTATGAGTGTTTTAAATAAGGAAAAAAAAAACACGAAGGTATCATAAATTTTAAGGGGCATTTGGTTAAATGTCTTGATATTATGTCAGGTTATCTAAATGTCATAACGTCTAAATATCATTTTTTTGATAAATAATTTTATAATTTTTTAAAATATTATCTACACATATCATCAAATAAAATAATCATTTTCTCTAGATAATATGACATAACATCAAAATAACCCTGAACCAAATACCCCTTTTGGATGAAACCTCAAATACTACCAAGTTCCTGAGATCAGATATTCATCTTAAACCATAGTTCAGATTAGCAAGTGTGTTCACACTTCTCGAGCAGGAAACTTATAATAGGAATAATTTAATATTGAGATATAGAATTAATATTAAATTACCTGGCAAGTTACACAAAGAGTATGACATAACTGAGTCTTTCCGGAGCGGAATTCACCATATATCTCAGTGATGGAGCCCGTTTCAATCCCTCCTGTACAAGGATACATAGATAGCCCAAGGTAAAGCTACGACTTCACTATTCTCCTAACAGAATCACATTTCAAAAACTCCTTTTAGAATAAATAACCGCAAGTATATTACGGTCAAATACCTTCCAAAATCTTATCAAGTTCCCTTGACCCAGATGTGATTTGAATGATTTCGAGCCTCTGTGCATGAAGTTGGCTAGCACTTGTGAACCCCAGTGGAACAAGCTTTGAAGCTGAAAACAAAAACTATGTTCAATCTTACAAACTTACTTAAACTAATAACATGAAGATGATAAAATTCAACATACATGATTTTAGACTAAATGGTATTTCTTCTTAAGTTGGGAGCAGAAGCAAAGACGCACATATGAAATATTAAAAGGATGCTTACCTGCTTCAATAATTTTGTCAACTTTTGCCTCGCTGATTCCCTTAATTTGTAAGAGATCTTTCCTTGGAGAATATGCAACAGCCTCCACTGTGCAGAGCCCAGCATCTCTGAGCTTCTTAATATCGACTGCAGCTATCCCAGATACCTATACCAAGGCAAATTCAAAAGCTTTAATGGTCATCCCAACTAACATTCTAAGCTTCAGCAGAAGACAATTAACGGAATTAACAGTGTAGACATTCTATTAATTGCAACTTAGGAATTTAAGAAAAAAAATGATACCACTTAAATAGATATGGGGCTCCTAGAAGAGTAAACAGATGCAAGTTACTTTACAACAGTTTCTATGCGCAGCATTCTTTTACAAAGAATGATGTAGGAAAAGAATTTCTTTAGAAAATATTGTGTACTTGGGAAACTCCTACACACACTAAATTAGATTGCATCACTTTTTCTAATATTATAGAGCCTAGAGAACTGCATTGAAGTACAGCTATTATAAACCAGAATTTCACCACATTGACTGATTTTTCACCCACATAAATAAAGCTAAAAAACAATGTCAGGTCTAAACCAAACTTGAAGAAACTTGAATGGTGCAACAGCTATACTTCAAACTTCAAGATAAAGCAAAAAAATCAAAAGGAAAGTACATGTAGACATGGTAGGGGAAAACCCACGAAACATAACTAACTACAGACCATAGAAATTCGCAAATTGTTATAGCTAAAAAACTATAACGTGGTGCATTCAGAGATTCGTAATAAAATCACACTATAACCATGAAGGGAGAATGTGCTCGATGTGATGGTGATGCTTTCTAGATTCTCTCAAGGAAGTTAAATCAAATTTCTCCTAGAGAACTGAAGGTAACGCCAAAATTTTATCACAGGGATTTTCAACGGAAACGCTTCCAACAGTGAAAGATGTGAGCGAACATACTCAGACAGCCAGTGTGCAACAAAGCAGTTTAAATATGAAAGAGGGTAAGCCTAACAAGCGTGAGACGCATCAAGTAAAAATACCCTAAAAATGTTTACCCATTCAAAAAAAAAGAAGAACCCATCACCCTAAAAAGTCTTCGATAAAAATGGCACAACTAGCGACCCTAGAACTTAGTTACTTATTAACTTAGATCACAACCGTAATTGAAAGAAGCAAGTGCAAATGAGAAATCTGGTAATTCCTCATTTCCCAGGCACAAGTGGTGGAAGTGGACGACAGGAAAGGCAATGTCTTCAGAAGCTCGGAAAGAGATGTTTACCTGGAGAAGCTAGATGGGGAAAAGACCGTGATGCATCTCATTCATCATGTGAAGGCATAAAACTAGGCAGCACAAAATTCACCTATATCAGTGCTAACTGGAATAAACACCAAATTCCTTTAAAAATTACAAAACTATGGACCAAGATCTTCTTTACTTGAGAATTCAGATCAAACCCCTAATGTGAGAACCACGTGCAAATTGGAAATAGGGTGATACCCATATAACAGGAACAAAAAACCGAAGCAGAAGGCCCGGAAAGGCAAGATCTTGAAAAGGTTCCAGAGAGATGTTAACTTCGAGCCGCTCAATGGGGGCCGGAGGGAATCTCCTCCATCATACAGGAGACTTGACCTAGTATAAGGGACAAGTAGAAAAGTCTAAAATCACTTAGCCACGCTAACCTAAACACCCATTGCCCTAAAACGAGGAAATGCTACAACCAGCGACCCAAGATTTAGTTTGCTTACGAATTCAATCAAAACCCTAAATGCAAGAAGCAAGTTCAAATGAGAAATCCCGTCATACCCATTTCCCAAAGACTAACGATGGATTTACAAATACAAGAAATGCAAGATCTTTAGCAGCTTAACAGGAGATGTTATTTACTTGGAGCTGCTCGATGGGAAAAGGACCATGCTGCATTTCCTCCACTTCATCCTGCTCCTCCGCCATCTTCTGGTGCTTCTGCTGCTGCGCCGCCATGGCTGCGCTGGCGAGAAACTGCGACGAGGAGACGGGATGAGGGCGGGAAATAGAGATTTGGATACAGATTTTGAGTATTCAAATCAAGAATGCAAGGCGCCAAAACATATAAGTGAAAGTTCGCTTCTTGAGAAAGGCAGAGCAGGGACGGAATATTTAATCGGGTTCTTAAACATAGTTGTGTTTTAAAGTATATATATATATATATATTTTATAATATATTTGTTACTATCAATAAAATAAAATAAAATATAGTTGTAAAAATACAGAATATTTTGATATTTTTTATCATAAATTTTATTATTAAAAATCTAACTAAATATAATATTAATTTTTAAATTTAATTCAATTTTTTAGTATATCTTAAATTGACTAATAAACTTAAAATTTAAATTTAAATTCAATTTAAAATATTAATAATATTACGAAATATTAAACAAAAAAAATATTAAAAAAAACTTATCATTAATATTTCTGTATATATATATATCAAAAACCGAAAAAATGTTTTGTATTTCTACAAATATATATTCAATGCAGTATTTCTCTATTAGAAAATCAAAAAAAAAAGTTGGGTAAAAATCTCAAAATATTTCTTCAGAAAAAGATGTTCTTCTTATTGGTGCAATTAAAATAAGTGCCTAATTAGTCATTTATTTTAGAATTTTTTTATAAATGACTTTTTTAGCCTCTAATTATTTTAGACATTTTTTATTGGTTCTTGCGATATTTGAATTTTGTTTATTAAAAAAAAATTGTGCCTCTCTTTGGTGGGTGGTATTGGTATTTGGTTTTGGTACGTTTTTAGATTAATTTGAATTATTTATAAATGAGTGAGAGCTAAAATTATTTTAATATTATAATATAAAATAAAATTATTTTACATTAAATTTTATACTAAAAGTAAAATAAATTTAATTTTTTTATTAAAATCTACGTGAGATATAAAATAAAATTGAATATAAAATTTAATAAATATATTATAGAATGAATTCGAGATATTTTGAACTCCTATCAAATAAGAGAATTGCTATGCACTCAATTATGGGTGTTAATCTGGATCAAAAATCAATCGAAAATTAAATCAATTTTAGATCGAATTGATCTAAACTAGCCGACTAATGAGCCAAAAGTTGAGCTCAATAATGATTTTAAGCTGGGATAGGCTCGGCTGATCTAGCTCGAAATTAGCTCGAATTAAAAAATATTTTATATTATAATATATATATTAATATTAGTATATAATATATATATTATAAATCGAGCCGATCTCAAGCTAGATTGAGTAGAGCTTACCCGGCTCGAGATCGGCTCAAAAGAAAAAAAATTAAGATTCGAATCGAAATCAGTTCGAAGTTGATTGAAATCAACTTGAGCTGGCGATTTTGAGTCGATCGAAATGTGATCGATTCGATTTTGAGTCAGTATTGACTCGGCTCGAAATCAGATCGATAACAGCCCTACACTCAATAAAAAAAAAAAGATTTGAAGCTATTTATTGTCTACGTTATCTTTTAACTTGAGGTAAAAGTAATATACATAATACCGTAAAAAATTAATATTCACAAAATTTATATTAAAATAGTAATTTTTTAAAAAAAAATTCGTAAATTTAAATAATAAAAGCAGCATTATATCATATCCTACCTAAATTTTAAAATAAAAAATAATTTTATTCTGCATTTTATATAAGTCTTAAAATAAAATTAATTTTATTTTAAATTTTTATAAATTTCAATATAAAAATATCACATCAAATTATTTTTTATCATGTTTAAAATAACTCTACAAATAAATAATTCAAAAGATTTAGGTTATTAGCACAACCTTATCTCATTGAAATCTTGACTCAATTGCAAGTAAAACCTTAATCACAAGTACATCCGGATGACTCTTCGCTCTAAGGCCTCATTTATTTCGAGATTTTTATTTTAGCTAAAATCAACTTTATTACACATATAATATAAATACAAATCTTATAACCTTATTTCACATTTTATACGTTTTCTAATATTAAAATAAAAAAATTTTATATTAAATTTAAAAATAAATTAATTTTTTTCTCTTGTCTAAAAAAAACTCAAACCAAACGAGGCCTAAATGTAGATGCATGGATGTATGAGGGGTCTATGTGACATCCATTGACGAATTAGAGACTGTGCGAATTGAGTTGGATTGGGTCACAAACTCGGTTACTAATTAACCTGTCAATTTGAAATTTATGATCGATTAATAAAACAGTCGCTCGTTGATCACAAATTTGTGACATAATAGATCAAGTTTGTTGATATCCACTATCTTTATCAAAAGGGGGTGACAAGTTAGCTGAGTGGGAGTGCATTTGATATTGCTTCTATTGGGTAGTCTGCTCGGTAATCATAATGTGGTGGTTCACAAACAAAAGCCAGCAGATTATCTAAAGGATGGACTGCAAACTGCCAACTGTGATCAAGTATTTGACCATTGGAACGGATGGAAGCAAGTTGTAATTCCTTTGGTCAATTTTTTAGCTGTTTATCATTTTGCTTCATAATTTATTTTTTTTTTGATATTGACTGCATAATTTATTTATTTTTTTTTGATAAACTGCATAAATAATTTTTGAACATGAGGTAGAGGCATACTACTAATTAGATTTAACACATTTGTAAAAAAAAAATTAAAATTAAAATGAAACACAATTTATGTTTGGATGTTTTAAAATGTTGAAATTTTAAAGAAACAAATTGAACATCACCATGATCGTCATCTTCGTCTTCCCACTCTCTGCAAATCTTCTAACTATAAAAACCATACCGAACGGGGATGGTGAGGCCCCTTCCCTTGCCGTTAATCCACTGATTCCCCTGAATAAAGTTCGCCACCGTGTACCTCATCGCCGTCGTCTTCTTCAGCAGCCTCACCCCCGGCCACTTCACTCTTCCGGCGAACTCTGCGCCGGCACCGGAGTTGTTATACTCGCCGTAAAACAGAGTCTTCAGCCCGAAGTCCCCTTCCCACGGCATGTACCCGTCGGGATGGATCGTTGCCGAGATCTCCGACTCCATGATCACGTGCCGTGCGAACTCCTTCCACGGACGGCCGAGGTAGCTCCGGATCTTCTCCTCGCCGGCAGCGGTGAGGCTGTCTGCGGCGACGATTTTGCACTTGTGAAGGACGAAGGCGGTGGTCTCGTGGCGGTCAATTCGGCCGTGGGCGAGGACGATGTTCTGCTGGTTGTCGAGGGGGCGGCGGAGGACGATGAGGCAGTTCTGGAAGACGGCGGCGGAGTCGCCGAAGATGAAGTCCACGGTGCCGGAGACGACGCAGCTGCGGTAGAACTGGCGCTTGGCTTGGGCGTAGAGGGTGTCCTGAAAACCCTCGAAGCGGCAGTCGAAGAATACGGACCGGTCCGACTGCACGCGGAGCGCCACCGCCTGGTGCTTGACGGCGCCGGCAGTGTTGCGGATGCCGAGCTTGATGCCCATGAATCCGTCGCCGGAGACCGCTGTACGTGATCGTAGTCATTAATTTTGATTTATTTAATAATTAAATTAAAATCTAGCTATTTGAGTCAAGTTAAATTTATATTCTAGTTTTAATTATTTTAATACAATTGTTAATTTTATTTCATATTTTAAACAAATTATAATATAATAAATTAATATTATTTTCAACACAATTAAATTATTTTACCAAAGAATTCCTACTCGCTATCAATTTTTTTTATTTTGAAAGTAAATAAAGAAATATAACGGAAAAATTTGTACTTTTAGAATTATATAACCTTTAATTTTGGGAGTAAATGATTAAACATTTACATCATAGTCCGCATAAAATTAAATAATATTTATTTATTATGTTCGCAAAATAATTGAGAAATACATCATATCTTATAATCGAAAGGGGTTTTTACATGCAAGACATGAAATTTATATGAAATTATACATATCACCATCAATTCATAAATATTATGACTATCACACCATATTCATTTAAATTTTACGCATTTCACATATTTCATATACTTTATAATATTATATATAAATTAAAATGCGTAAATTTATTAATATTTAAATTCTAATATATATTTTTATTTTTTACTGTAAACATATCAATTTTCTTACTTCAATTAAAAATTTATGAATTTAAATTCTATACCATAATTAGAAATTTTAAATAGGATAAATAAAATAAAAATATAAATTCATAAATATTTAAATTATTATTTATATAAATTAATTTATTTATAGTATTTAATTAATATATTAATAATATAGTTAAGATCAAGACCAATTTAAAAATGTGAAGTTCATTATCAAAAATATATGGTGTGAAATATGTGAAATGCGTAAAATTTAAATGAATATGGTGTGATAGTGGTAATATTTATGAATTAATGGTGAAATACATAATTTCGTGTAGATTTCATGTTCTGTATGTAAAAATTCCTAATCGAAATTACTTACCGAAAGTAGCTGTCATGAATGTTCGAACCCCATCAACAAAATTCTTGTTGCCGGTGATGACCGTCTTTGTGGACCCATCACCATACATGGTCACATTTGCCGTCTTCTTAGTCACATTCACGGTCTCATCGTAGAGTCCCGCTTTTACATAGATCACATATCTTCAATACATTAAACCAATTATTATTAAATAATCACTAAAAATCAATAATCAACTTCCTATTGCTAATAGACAATAAGAGCCTATTTGTTTGTAAGGCTTAATTTAATAAGATTAAAATTAAATTTAAATAAAAATATTTTTTTATTAAAAATTATGAATAATGTGAAATAAAGTTAGTTATTATATTAAGATATGCGAGAGATTTGATATAAAGTTAGTTATTATGTTGAGATATGTGAGGGATGTGACATAAGTTAGTTATTATTTTAGTAATATGTGTAAGATGTGAAATAAAATTAATTTATAATATTAAATTTTATATACGATGTGATGTGTCTGTTTAAAATTAAATCAGGTTAATTTTAAACTCCTAAACAAGTAAAGCCTATTTGAGTAGCTGTTGAACTCAACTTGTTATCAACCTTATTAACATGGAGATTGATATATTTTTAGGGTTGTTAACAATTTAATTGTGCATCAATATTTCGACCTCGACTTGTTATCAATTCGATCTTGATCAAATCAAAAATATAAATAAGAAGAGTTCGATCGGATTCCAATTCGAGCTAAATCTAGCTTGTAACATTCAGTGATCTTAACGTAGAGGTATGCGTAACTTGAGCACTTTCTAGGAAGTCACCCATTCCAGTACTACTTCAGCCCAAGCACGCTTAACTATGAAATTTTTTATCATTAGCCTCACGATTTTACCCAAAAAATATCTTTTTCATTTGAGATCACGTTATCTACTTATATAGCTCAGGATCTCCCTTTCTTTCTGATGTGGGTCGATTCATTCTTATGCCCCTTTCACCACTCATTATTCGGTCTAGAAGTCTGTCAGGAGCTGCAATTTACCTCAGTAATTCCTTTCTTTTAGGACATCACCCGACGATCACTCCCCGCCCTCTTCGGCCACGAACGTCGCATAGCTTGTTTATTATCAATTGAAGCTCGATTAATTCAAACTAATGTCAATCAGACTTTTGATTAATTTTTCATTTTTTATAAGTTTAAATCTCAGACATAAAATATTTTATTTAATTTAAATTATATTATTAATTTTGATGTAATAATTATTTAATCTAGAGGCACGAAAAAAATTCTAATATAATCATTTATTAAATTATTGTGAAAAAATTAATATATTGAAATCAATTATATATATATATAAATATTTATAAATAATATTTTTGCTTTTTTTAAATCAATTTAATTTGATTTCGTTAGCTAATTTAATTTTAATTTTAATTTTAATTAAATTTTTAATCGATTTTTGATCTTAAGCAAAATTAACAGTTTTATGTACCTCCCAGCATACTTTGCTGGCATTTTAGCGAGAGCCTGAGAAATAGTTCTGTAGTCCCCGCTTCCATCCTTGGCAACAGTAACATTAGGCTTAAGCTTAACTTCCATTTCCTTCAAAACTCTCCTGCTCTCCTCTGAAACCCATGAAGGGAACCCCTCGCCGTCGAGCTCCACCGGCCCTGCAGCTTCCGGTAGCTCCGCCTTCTCGGTGAGGAGCTTCCTACCATTTCCGGCGACCCCGGGATCACCCAACATCTCCAAAAAGTTAGAAAACTGGCCGATAATAGCGAGCGAGTTACTAGTCAATTCCTTAACAGTCTGAAGTGCTTCCTGCAACTTCATCTTCATTTCCCCTTCGGGGAAGCCGTCGACACAAGTCTGTTGGTAAGACATCACCGAGCTCAGCCACGCTCGGAGGTCGCCGGATTTCTCAGGGATTCGATCGATTCCGTTAGCCGTGATTCCCTGCAGAGCCCGTAGAAGCTCGTCCTTGGAGTCCTCGAATAATTGCCGGCAATCCTCGACGGCACCTCGGAGTTTTGGTTCCCAGGCTGCAACGATCCGGATGCGGTTGAATGCACCGCTAACATCATCAAGCAACACGGAGACTGCGCCCTCTAGCAGGTCCTTTGGGTCCGTGGTATTTTTTCGAACGACTTTGTTCAAGCTGGAAATGCATGTCTCTTTGTAGTCAGTCGACTCGCACAACATCTGCACCGACTTCCCGGCAGCGTGGAGCTGGGCATTGTTGGTAGAGACGGTGCGGTTCTGCGAGGTGCTCTCTTTCCCTGCGGGGCCGTAGAGGGTGCATGCGGCGCCGGCGACAGCGAGGAGTAAGACAACGGAGGCAACGGTGCCGCCAATCCGGATGTTGCGGCGTCGACGCTGTTCGAGATCCGCACGGCGGCGGTCGGATACGGGGCCGAATTCCTGAAAGGAGGCCATGGGGTGGAGGAGAGACAAGAGATTAAAGAGAGATTTTCCCTCTCTCCCTCTCCCTCTCTCTCTCTCTCTCTCGTTCTCTCTAACTACCTTGAGGGAGAAGGATGGAACTAATTGCGTTATATTGTGCTCCATGTTATCCTTCTATGGCGAGAGAGATTTGTGGCGGAGAGAAATTTTAGCTGTGCGGCAGTTGGTTGTTTAAAAGTTAGTTACAGGGAGATGGATGGTTTACGACTGTTGATACAAGTTCCCGCCGAACGCACAGGGAATTTACCAAAATGTTTTCGAAATTTCAAAAATTGATTCTCTGAGGGGAGATTTTCGGCTTGTCAATTAGAAGTTTAGAAGGGCTATTTTAGGAAATAAATTTTTTAACGGTCTTTGTTCTCTGGCTAGAGTAATGCCACTCTGTTGATACTCAGGAGATTGTGCGACCAACCATTCCACTATCTTTTTAGTAGTAGAATTTTTTAATTAATATTTTAATCAATTTTTTAAGAAAATTTAAGAATAGACATGTTTAAAAAGTCCTCCAAATTAAAGAAGTCTCGTTGAGCGACCAAAGTTTATAGGTAACTTCATTAAAAAAGAAATAAGGTTGTCACGGCAACAATCTCTCAGTCGTTAGTGGAGTTGCTCGAACTTTGAGCGACTCTTGCTGAGAATCAAAATGCCCTCCACTTTTCCCCCTCTTGTCAGTCTTTGAGTGAGGCATGAATATTAGGTATTTTCTAATTAATTTATTTAAATTAAAGGTAATTTTAGCTTAGTCTTGAAAACTGAAGCTACATATATATGTTCTACTTGTTCTTTTATATTCTTAGCTTATGATTTTGTGCTTCCTACAAGTTTTAAGTACTCAAAGTAAGTAAATTTATGTTATTGCATATTATTTGAGATCATTTTGAGATTTTTCTTGTTTACTCTTGAAGTTCTTAATGATTGCCTCCTTCAACTTACTTGTAAATAAGTTTTTCTTTTCAAGACCTAGCTTCTTTCTAATTTTAAATGAGTTCGTGGACAGCTCATTCGTGAATTTCTCGAGTTCTCTCTTGGCAAATCTCTACACACGTGGTGCTCCTTTTATAATATTTCACTTGTTCATAAGTTATAATTTTAGCTAATCAGACTAGTAGCAACTCTTCTCCCTTTTTTATTCTATTTGTGGAGGTGTTTAGTTTTTTCTATTAAATAGAAAGTTAAGTAGGTTAGAATTTTTTCTAGTATTAAAATTCATTATAAAGCTTACTCAATTTTAGTTCCCATGAAAAGTCGAAGAAATTGTAATAGATCGGAATTGAATTCCCACTTAAGAAACATGAGAAGTGGACTAGGTGAAAAGCCGAACTACTATAACTTATTTGTGTACTTTTCTTTTCTCACTCGTGCATTAAAACTTGAGTAATATGCTATATATTAATTCCAATTTTAACTCAAAAATATGTTCAAATTATTTTAATATAATTGAGTTATGCAATATCTAAATCATATCACTTTCATTTTAAGCTCTTATTATGTTATTTTTGTTGTTTTGATCAATTTGTCCAAATCAACCAGTTCTCTGGTTTTCTACTGTTACAAGTTATCTAATCATTTTTGTAAGATCGACCAATCTGTTTTTTTTTTTTTCATTTTTGACCTATTTTTTCTATAACTTCAACTCGCTTTCTATCATCCTTAAATATTTTATAGTATACTTTATTTACTCGCATTTATTTTTGTAAGCCTGATTTATTCAGATTTTTTTTTTATTCTGAATTCACTTCCATCTTGGAAAGGCCTAAGAGCCAACACAACTCACTATTGTGCAAGTAGTTATTATTTGATAAGTAGTGTCTAAAAGTCGCACTTTACCAAAGGATTACAATAGTATTAATGAAGTTCACCTCATTTGTTAGTTATTACTTGCCTCTTTCTTATTATAAATAATCAAATTTATGATCGTTCAAGAAACAAAATAGAATAAGTCTATCTTGTGCTATTCAACTTCCATATGGCCTTTCGGCTACGACTAACCTGTGCTGTTCAACTCATTTCTCTTAGCAGTGCTCGTCCTTCAGATGAAGCAATTAATCCTTTTCTCTTTTTCTCATCAGCTACCACTAGAAGGACCTCTACTCCTTTCCCACCTCTTTCATATGGAGCTTATGCATTTGATCAAATCTTTCTTATGCCAATTCTACCGTCAATTTCTTCGGGACACAAACCTCAATCAATGACTTAAAAAAAAACACATTAAACAAAATTTGATAATAAGTAAATAAATGTTAAAACTCTAATATTTAACTATTTGAAAAAATCAAAACACTACAAATTTACAATATAGCTTGTGGAAAAATGTTCATGGTTTAAAAGTTTTTTCCTCATTTTAAAATATGTGTATGTTTTAAAATGTAATTGATTACTTAATTAAAATTTATTTAAAACTCAAGTGCAGCAAAATTAATAAATTTTAAATATTATATGAAATAAAATAAAAATTTCATGTTAGAGTTCATGTAGCATATAATATATAGAATGGTGATCATTTTAGCTCAAAGTCCCCAAACAGCCGAAAAAATTGTATTCGACTATTTGAGCCTTCGACTTCATTTAGTTAAAAAGTTATATTTAGGTGAGAGAAAGAAAATATTTTATTTTATAAGTTTAATGAGAAATAAATTTATTTTAATATTAAGAGCACACAAGATATAAAATAAAATTAATTTTAATGTCAAAATTATCGTCGAATGTAAAATAAAATTAATTTTTAAGGTTTAAATTTATATTGTATGTAAATAAAATTATTAAAATTTGTAATAAATTTGAAATGCTAATAAATTATTAATTAAAATAATTTTTTGCCCGTGAACCATGCCTTTGACTCATTTATTAAATAAGTTGATAAAAAACAACAGGTATGGGTCAGGTTAGAGATGGACCCGAAACCGACCCGCTAAGCCGTTGCAATCCGTTTGACACCCGCTACCGCCTAAAACCAACCCGTAGCCGCTCCTCTATCCAAGCTAGGGTTTGTACTCGCTGTGGAGAACTAGCATCTCCTCCTAGCTCTCCGAAAACCTATCGCTGTGGTTACGGTGGGCACTTCGCGGGCTTTGCTGATTCGCGTCCGTTTAGTGCTGAGATTATGGAATGACATTTTGCAAGGTAAATTGGTCTTTTATTGCGATTGAGATTTGTAGGATCGTTTTTATTGTTTAGGGTTCTGTTGTATCCAACGATCAATATGATTGCCGAGCTCTTTGATGATCACCTGCTTCTTACCAATCTTTTATTTTTTGTCTCCATTCAGTTTTTCCCGCGGCCCATGGAAGGCAGAATTCATGTTTGCCAATGGTGGATGAACGTTTCCATCTCAAGTCTAACTTTTATGTGGTCTGCAGCTGGTTTTTTTTGAAGGAGAAGAGTGCTGCTTTGTCACTGCTAGGCAGAAGTATGTAGTACCATCCCTGCTTTCTCCTTCTTTTCCTCCCTTCCAGACCTATTTCACTCCAAGCATCCTTTGCCCGCCCAGCCTATCTATTCCAGCCCTTCCGAATCTCTTACCTTCATCCCACCACCCTGGCTAAGGTTGTGACTAACCTGTGAAAGTGGGAAGTGATCATCGTGTGATGCCTAGGGAAGGAAATCACTCATACAAAGTGTGGCTTCTGGTAGATTTATAAGCCTAATAAAAAGGCTACGTGAATGAATTCCCCCACATAGGAAAGTAGAGGAGAGTTCTTGGACTATAAATGTAAGATTGTAGCCTTAAGATGCTTATGCACCTTTTGGGGATAAAACCATGAGGCTATGAATAAGCAGGTAATACATCGACATTTGTGGAACGTCATGACATATCGGTATCAGAGCTGACATTCCGTAATATAATGTGATTCGAAGATGAATTAGACAGAACCTGATGGACCTGTGATAACTCGTGGTCGAAGAGAATGAGGAGTAATCATCGGGTGATGTTATAAGGAAAGGAAATCATTGGTGCAAGGAACGAGTCATGGCTCTATTTAGGCCTAATGAGAGGGGAATAAGAATGAATTGTTCTACATTGAAAAATAGAGAAAAGCTCCTAAACTATATATGTAAGATTGTGATTTTTTAAGATGTCAAGGTCCCTTCTGGGGACAAAAACATGAGCCTGCAGTCAACGTGGATAATACCTCGACATGTGAGGCCAATCATGACAATGGTGCTTTGTTCCTAAGCCTCCCATGCTCTCGCCAAAGTTTGTCTTCTGGACTCTGGTCATATGTACTTTATTGGCAATGCTGTTTGGTTCCTTGGGAATTGATGTTTGGTTATTTTTATACTAGTTATTCAGTTATATCTTCTTCCCCACGAGTTATCCGTTGATTTAATAACATCTAATCAGCTGTGTTGGTTGCTTTTACTACTATACCAAAGTAGTTTAGATTCTTTTTCAAATACTTATATGTTTTATTTCAGGTTTTTCCTTTCTTCATGTGAAATACTTGACTGTAACATGATGGCCAAGAGGAGCAAAGAAGAGAATGCATCCAGGAAGAGGGATACAAATAATAGTAAGAAGAGGGATAGAAGTAATAATAAGAAGAGAAAGCATAAAAGGGCACATTTTGATAATGATGACGATGGTTCATCCAAGCAAATGGGCATTAAAAAGCTTAAAAATAAGAATAAAAGTAGACAAATTCTTGGTGCGACTACTGATAGCTTTTCAGACAAATCATTTGCAAAGTTAAGGGCTGAAAAATCCTTGATGGAAGATAGTCCTTCCAGAGGGCACGCAACCCCCCTTAGGTTTGGTTCTTAACATCTCTATGAAATCTCATGAATTAATATGCATTTTTTCATTTTTCTGTATGGGTGAACTATTTTCCAATGACAACTGAAGTAGGCTTCACACTACAGGAAAAGGATTGATCCAGATACTGCAAAGTATTTCTCAGAAATAGCAAATTTGTTTGAAAGTAATGATGTTGACATGGAGGTGCGCCCAACCATTTGTGGAAATGCCTTGGAAGAAAGTAAGGGGAAAGAACTTGAACTTGCAACTGATATGATTATAAGTCGAATATTGCAATGTCTTCTTGAAGGATGTGAGTTGGAGCAATTGTGCGCTTTTATCAGTAGCAGTGCAGAGGTTTTTCCTTTGATTGCTGTTGATAAATTTGGATCACATGTTGCGGAGACTGCTATTAAGTCTGTAACCATGCATCTTCAAGATGGCCAATCCGATATTATGGTTGAAGAAACATTGCACAGGATATGCCAGGTATTACCAGTATCGTTTCTTATACCTGTCGACTTAACTTTCTTCAAGTCTATCATGCACTTATCTTTGCTGTCAGGTAATTGTTGCTGATGCTGTCAATGTCATGTGCAGTCGTTATGGTTCTCATGTTGTTCGGAGTCTTCTTTGCTTATGTAAGGGAGTCCCACTAGATGCCCTTGAAGAATTTCATGTCACAAAGGCCTCTTCTACCCTTGCAGAGAGGTTGAATTTGATGACACCTCAGCCTGGGGAAAGCATACTCAAGAATCTTCAAAATAGCTTCCCAGATACCTTTAAATTTCTTGTCCATGAAATTTTGATGCATGTCAAGGATGAGATGACAACTCTGAGAGTTGACAAACATAGCAGCTTTGTATTTCAGGCATGTTTTCGTGGATTATAGTTGATTTGTATAGGTATTTTAGTATGTTGAAGCTTGATAATTGTGCATGTTTTCTCCTTATAGAGTATGCTGAAGTTGTTAGTAGGAGATGAGGAGGAGCTACTGCATGCAAGTCTCGTCCTTCTTGGCTGCCAACGGGTCAGTTTTGTGGAGAACAAGTTCACTGAAGCTTCAAAGAAAAAACTCAAACAAGATGTCATGGGTTTATTAGAAGATACAGCTTCCAGCCATCTATTGGAGGTACCTGTGCTAATGTTCTAGTTAAAATTATGAATTGTAGAATTATTAGTTTCATTTGCATGGCATCGCATGACATCCTTAATCTTTGTTCAGTACGTTGCTACATGCATATGGCATGCCTTACGTAAAGGAATTTGTAAGTACAAGAGATGAACTAAAATGTTTTTGCACAATTTCAGGATATATTTTCATATGAAAGCACAAATTATGGTGTATTTCTAATTGTCCTGTTACTGAGCTATATGTAATTCATATATCATTTGCTAGATATGAAACCTGAATGCTGAATTTCACTGAGTCCTTGTTTCATGACGTACATATTGATTTTCTAATTTGTTCTTAATTCAAACAACTGCTAAGTTTTATGTACTAATTGCTTTCATTTAAAATGTGGTTCTTGAATAGTTATAGAATTTGGTGAGCATGACTTTGTTGTTTACCTAAAGGTAAAACTAGGTTACCTAATGGCTAGGAAAGAGGAGACACGTAGTGCCTCAAGCTCTCAATTGATTTGTTGTTTAAAATATTGAAGAAAATCTACAGCAAATTCTAGTAAGGAGATTTACTTGATTATTTGGAATAAAATAATAAATAAATAATGATAATTTTTATATAATGGCGATATCATATTTTAATAGCTACTTCATCCAGTTATTAAATTTTTAAAATGGTTTGGATACACATAGAGAATTGTCCTACATTAGATATTTAGCACTAGTTGTGATAATATACAATTAATAGGCCTTACCCTTAAGTCCTAGGTTTTTGGTAATAGGTGTCCATCAATTGTATAATGGGCCCAATTTGGACTCCTACACAGCAATTCCCATAACAAATGGTGTAAGAGCTCATGATTCGATTAGGCCTTGAGTTAATCAAGTAGTTCATACGGATTGTGCTTCTATGGGCTTTGCCTCCTCTATCATGGTTGAGAAACTATAAGAGCGTATGACTTTTATTGTTCCTTTAGATGGTTGAGTGGGCCCTTGAGATGCGTATGCTTGAATGACATATTAGACGGAGAATGATCTAATGTGAATATATTTTCATGTGAGAGAGATTTGTTGGAAGACGTAGAGAATTGTCGCACATTGAATATCTAGCACAAGTTGTGTTAATATATAATTAATAATTTTTACCTATAAGGTTTAGGTTTTTTGGGTTAATTAGTATTCATCAATTGTATAATGGGATTGACTTGAGCTCCCTCAAGGCAACTCCCCTAACCAAAACATTACTTTAGCCTTAAAAAATAGCTTCCTAACAAAAACTCAACTAAAATCTCTAAATGAATTTTAAATCATCATTTAATTGAGCATCATATCAAGCTATGATCAAGCGCGTTCATGAACTTCAAACAAACTGTTCACGAACATAAACGAGTCAAACATTTAGTACATTTAGGCTCATACATTTAATCTTGAGCTTTTAAAATTTTGTTCAAGATTGTTCATTGAGCTTGACAAACTGAACACTGGCTATTATTGAATCGAATATTGAGTTGTTCATCAATTGTTTTGTTGATTTGTGGCCTTTAGCTTGGCTTCTGGTTGTTGGACAATCCCTTGTTTGGATTGATAAGACCAGTAGCTTTTGAATATCAATTATCGAGTTAATATAATTGATTAAATTCTTTGAGATGTGTTCATTTACGTAGTCAATTTAACCATGGTATTAACATAAACCTTTTTACGTTTAAATTTCTTTTTCATAGCATTATGAATGGTGTTTTGGGCGCATTTTGACCAAGCTATATCCTTTCTTTTATGTCATTTTTTTTCAATTTTTGCTTTTGAAGTTACAGTATTTTATTCTTAATTCCATGTTCACAATGTTCATTTTCTGATTTTCTATTCAGAATGATATTTTTAGATTATTCTACTTGTCCGATATTGATTATTCTTTCTGTTTTTGTCAGTTTTTCCATGACATAAGCTCTTAAGGCATTGTCTTACTATGATTGAATTACAGGTCATTGTTGAGGTGGCACCTGTGGCTTTGTATGCTGAGTTGCTTGATGTTGTTTTCAAAGGATCTCTATTTGACATGTCAAGTCATCAGTTGGGTAATTTTGTTGTGCAAGCACTAGTTTCTTCAGCAAGAACTAAAGATCAAGTATGTCATTGGTTTGAAGGTTGTCTTTTCATACTTCTATTATTGTCATGTCATTTACATAGTGAATGGATGGACTTTAATCCTCCAACAATTATTCATGTGATTTGTAGAGTGAGCAACTTAAGGTCTTTTGTAGTTTGTATAACTCTCCTTTGTCTCCTTTTCGGTGTAGTTAGGAAATAGGCCCGTGTTGAGAATAAGTAAATAGTAATTATTAATTTAAATGTGAATTATGTAAATCAATTTTATTCAACCATTGGTTTTAAATTGATATGTTATTTATGGAAGTTATTTTAAATGAGCTATGTTATAGTAAATTGTGTATCAAATGTAATTTATGCTGATCATGAGCATCATATATAATGTAGACACTTTTGCACATTGGAATCACATTATTTATTTATACAGTTTAGGAACTCTCTTTCCTTTCTAATGTAAAATAATTTATTTCTATATCCCTCCACTTAAAACCCTACCAGGAGCTACTCTTTATCCGAGTAATTCTAATTCAATCGTATGGACATTACCTCGATGATCACTACTCGCTCTCTTCGGTTATGGGTGACTACAGGCCCATTAGCTTCCATCTAGTTTGTCCTTGAATCATATCATATTATGGGAGGTTGACTCCGATACCATACTGTACTGTCGTGCATGCCAAATGTAGAGGTATTATTTACTTGGGCTTTAGGCTACTGCATGACTTGAGTTCTTTTTAGGAGGTCACCTATCTAGTATTATTCCAGCTCAAACATACTTAACTACGAAATTTCTCATCATTAATCTCACGATTTTTCCTCAAAACTTGTAAGTTTAATAATGCACCAAAGTTTTAATTTTTGTGATAACATATATTTGAAGAACTGACATGATTTGTTTCATGAATAGACAACATGCTTGACAATTCTGCTCTTGCATTTTGGATGATAAAGCTGGATTATGGATTATGAATTTTTGTTTTTAAAATATATGTTTATTTTAAAAGGAATCCATAATTTTCACCTCATCTACCTTCTTTATATAGATACTAGAGATAGAGGTGTGCATTCCCTGAGCTAGATTAGAAATGGCTTTTGCAATATTATTCAGTATCCAGTACTTGCCCTTTAAGTTTTTGTTCAATTAGTGCTTTTGTACTGTTTCCTACTTTTATAGAGTCATGATTCTTGTAGGGAGATTACTGTTCAGCTTGAAATGTCACAAGTATTCTTTAAGATGTATCGGAATTACCTGTTAGTAGTATTCATTATCAAAATACTTCATTGTAACTGTTTGTGGTAATTGATATCTACAACAGGTTAAACTATGAGATTTTTTTCTTTTCTAGGTTTATCATATTGGTTGTTGGTTCTTGCGTTTTGCTGGGGATCCTTTCTTATGAGGATGAGAAGGAGGTGAACTTGTCCAAAAAATTCTCTTCAAAGATGTTCATCATCAAAAAAAGCTTCTTCGAAGATTTCATCAAAGATTGAAAACTTGGGGTTTGACAAATAATCCTTGCAAATATTTATGAAGTCCAAGGAATGTTTCCAAGGATTGGACTGAGTTTTGGCAATCTCGAATGAAAAAGAGCTACAAAGGGGGTTTCAGCAAATTGGGGTTGGGCTTTTCCTAAGATGCAAAACCCCAATCGGCCTGGTTTTTTGATAAACATTGGCTATTCGGGTTTGTATTCTAATGAGAAGCAAACCTTAGGATATGGTTTTCTAGCAACCCATTTTGAAGAGGTCTTCAAAGAAATAATCTTCGAAGAGGCCTAACTTCGTAGGGATGTCTTTGTATTTCAAGGAGTTGCTAATTCTTTTATTCACTAAGAAAATATTTCGTCAAGTTGGATTGAATATGTACATTTAGAAGGTTAGGGAATTAGTCAATTATTGAGTGGCCACATTGACCTATAAATAGTCATGGAGCAGGGCCATGTTTGCTAACAATCAAATTTGCAGGAGGGAAAGCCTACATTGACAACAAAGGTATTCTTGAGAGATCGTGATGAAAAATTGTTACTTCTCTTTGGCAATGAAAGGGTAGTGGCATGGAGTTGTTAAGTGGTTGATGCTACTTATGAGAGATTCTTCTAAGAGGATGGAGGTCCATTGTGACAAGCACCAAGAAATCTTTATTAAGAGGTTAAGTCCAGTGGTGTTGATTTGAAGTAATAGTGTTCTAGTCTTTGAGCTTTGTTGTCATCGTCGGAGAAAAAGAATAGAGAGACGAAGGCCCTTCTAACTCTTTGGTGAGTCACTAAAGAGAGCGGAGCAATCCAAATCTTACATAGCTAGTTGTCGAACTTGTAGCAACTATGGGGTTGTTGGATATCCCACATAAAATCCTTGTAGTTGTCTACTTTATAATGGGTACAAGGTCTTAGAAAAGTGCTTTCCGTAGTTTTTCTATTTTGTATTTTAGTCAAAAGTTTGTGCTTGTATTATCATAAATAAAAGTTTGTGCTCAAAAGTCCCAAGGCTTTCAAAAATGGTGTTTGGCTGGTTTCATTGATGAGGTTTGTCGTTTGCAGTCTTTCTTCGACAAACACTTTCGTCTTGCAAAGTGTATTTTTCTTCTTCCATTTTGGCAAGCTAGAAATAGCTGCAATATTTTTGTGCTGCTTCTCTCTTCTCTATGGCTTAACATGTTGATTCACATCTTTCTTATAATAGTTGACTACTTGCTTTCTCGTTCTTTCTAGCTCGGATACATCATTTATAGAGCACATCATGTCTTTACGCCTTGTTTTGAACTTTTGGTGTACATAATGTTTTTTGATCTAAAGTTGTACTTCCTCAGCATCATTTTTTAAGACTTCAAAGATGTAATGACTTTGACAAATCCAAATGATTACCAACTTGCATCATTTTGCTTCACATTTCTTTGAGCGTTGTTCTTAGCTAATATATTTTTAATATATGTCCAGGCCACCCTATTTGTGGAAGAGCTAGGTCCACATCTTGGCCAATTATTTGAAGCAGGGAAGCCTGGAGTAGTTGCTTCAATCCTAGCTGCTTGTCAAAGGCTTCATACTCACATTGATGAGGTTTAACTACTACTCTTGATTTTTTATTGGAAAACAAAGTAGTTATTGTTTTAAGCGGCTCAAACTTGACATCAAAATTGGCTGGGTCATGGAGGTCATTGAATGAATTGGTTGTGAGATTGGGATGAACTTCAAGTGCAACTGAAGTATATGCATGCTAAACTTTTGGAGAGCTCAGCGGTGAGGGCAATGTAGTGCTATAGTGTTTAGTTTTGATGTTGTTTACCAATTTTTTGAAACTAGGATTTTATGATCAGTTGGAAGAAAGTCAAGGGAAAAATCTGATATCAACTCGATAATGACCTGCTGTTGATATTTTTTTGGAATAATTACTGCAATTGTTGGACGGACTGAAGGAATGTTCCTGCCTAGTGAAAAATCAGAGGAATCATGGTATTATACTACTGAAATATTTCTCCTGTTTCTCCTTTCTTCTTACCTATAAGCCTGTTATCACAACCTCGGACTAGTTGAAGGATCCTAAAAAACCTATTATCCTATTTGAAGGCACAGAATTGAGAGAATCTTATGGTAGGTTGATTTTGACAGTAGATAAATAGGTGTGCAAAATGTTTTGTGACTATTGAAAAAAAAAAATCCTCTTTCAATTATTTACCCCCTCTTTTTTGCTGAAACCATAAATCCAAGTGCTTTAACCCTCAAACTTGCTGTTCACTTTTTCACCGTTGGAATCTATTTGGTTTTTAACATACACAAAAAACCTTTTTTTTATTTTATGTTTGGGATTGGGCCATAGGGGCGTTGTTGCCGGTGTGGTATTGTTTTCATCATTCACCTTTTAAAGTGGCTACGTTTCATATTGAAATATCTCTTAAGAAACGCGAGTTGATTATTTCTGTCAGTCTTTTTGTTTGCTTATGTCCATTGATGCACTTATCAACATTTTCTAAACTTCTTGTAAATATGGATTAATGCTGATCGTACATATATGTCAGCTTTTTTTTTGTTTATCCAAATTGAATTCATTCTTATTGTTTTTTTAAAATTATTATTCTTATTATTGTTTTTATTTTTTCATTGCTTCAGTTCTGCGAGGCACTTACCAGTGCTCTGTGTCCACAGTCAAAGGCAACTACTTGCATTGTTCCACATTTGCTCTTTCTTGACAGTTACTTCAGAGAAAGGACCGATTGGAAGTGGCCCATTGGACATAAGATGCATATATTGGGCTGTTTAATGCTGCAAAATTTATATAAGATTTCACATGTAAGTTGAGTTCCTTTTATTAAAAGAAGTGTTCCAATTTTGTGCCCATTTCATTAGACTGCTGGATAGCACTGATTTTTTGAATATGTATTCAATATCTCTGAGGTACATGCTATAAACAATCTTATAATGGCATGAACATCATTTATTACTTGTTCAATCTGTTCAATTTATGCATGACTGACGCAGGACGGAAAATGAAAAAATGATAATTTTTTTAATTAGTAAAATTAACTGACAAATTATTTTTCTCCTTAAACTGTTATTGTTTGGTAGATTTATAAACTCAAAATGATTTTGTTGGCTGAACTTCGAATTCACTTGCTTGTGATTGCCAAACAGGACTCAGTTAGGCCATTTATTGAAAGCATTACGTCAATGGAAGCTGTTCACATATTAGAAACTGCAAGAGACGTTGGAGGCAGCCGTGTTCTTGAGGCCTTTCTTTCGTCAAGCACTTCCATAAAGCAAAAAGCTGAAGTTCTTGCTAAGTAAGGCATTTAACTATGGCCCACTTGCTCGGTAATTTTTGTTGTTCTTTTGTACTAGTGTTTATCTGATCTTATTTATGAAGATTACAAGGTCATTTTGGAGAGCTTTCAATGCAACCATCTGGCTCATTTACTGTTGAGAAATGTTTTGCTGCAAGTAATATCTCCATGAAAGAGACAATAGCATTAGAGGTACTTAATGTGCAACCTGAGCTATCCAGGACAAGGCATGGTCCATTTTTGTTGAGGAAACTGGACATTGAAGGGTAAGCATATTCACATTTTGAGCAAATTGCTTATATACGTCTCTGAGGCCTTTAGGAATTTTGCATGTTGGTTCACATATTTTGAATTGTTCAACTTAAGTCCCCGGGTTAAAATTTATTGTTGTATGGTCTGTAGATCACCTACAATGTTAATTATATTGAAATTTTTATTTTACCCTCAAGTTATTAATTCATCTACTACTATAATCTCATCAAATGAACTTACAAAGTTGAAAAGTGTATTTTAAAGTGGAACTATTTCAAAATTTGTGAAGTAGTGCACAAAAACTCTGTAACACTTCAGGGAGCTATAAGTAATTTACCCTTAAATTTTTTGGCCTTTTCTCCTCGTATCTTCTCTAGTTTCATGGATTTACTTATTTAAGATAAAGATTTTTGTTTTTAAAATCATATTTTCCTATTGCTGATGTTCAGACTAGTTCAGCTTAACCTCCTAATCACTTTTGCTACTCACTTTTAGATGAGTAAAATTAGTTTGCTAATAGCAGATACCTCAGTAGGGCACCCTGATTATCTGTTGAGATTGTTGTATTTCTCTATCTTCCCACCTCCTCGTTCTCCACTGGACGGAGGGATGGTTTATTTTTTTTCTTCTTTCACAATAATTTACTCTCCTGCCTTAGCACTTCATCAATGCTGTAGGTTTGCCAGCCATCCAGATAGGTGGAAGTCGAGCCAAGCATCAAAAGTGATGGCATATCAGGAGTTCCTTAGGACATTTGGCTCCGAAGATCAATCTACTCTAGCGCCCGAGTCTTGTCGACCCAAAAAGAAGCTGAAAATTCAGGAAAAGATGGCTTCCAACGCCGATTCTGGCAATTCAGGTGAGCCAGTTCCTCCGGAGAGCCAGGGAAACACATCTCAAGGTTCCAGAACTGCTGCTGTAAAATCCGGCAAGAAGTTCCTCAGGCATAGTATGAAGAGTAAACCATCTCAAGATTCCGTAACCCTTAAGGTAAAATCTGGCAAGAACTTCGTCAGGCATAGCACGAAAAGTAAGCCATATATGGAAACTGTGAAGAAGAAGAAAAAGAAGACAGCATCGACTTCTTCTGAACTTGCTGATCTTGCTGGTAAGTCGAAGCTCAGTCAAGGTGATTTCCACAAGCTATTTGATCCAAAAACCTTGAGCAATAAAAAGAAAAAATGGTGAAGTTTTTCTTGTTTTTGTTGGACATTTTTGCATCCTTTTGCTGTATTTGAACTAGTTTTTGTTTGACATGTTTTTTGTTGCACGTGTATGATTTATGAATAGTAAGTACGATCGAACCAAAAACTCATTTGAAAATCAATTGAACTTCAGTTGATTCATATTCAGTTCAATCTAATCGTGGCTCAGAGATAAGTAGTTCTAAATGAAATCAGTTTTTCGCGAATTTGACTCCATTGTGTGCATTTTCCTCAGTCTTTTGTCACTTTCAATTCTATGCTATTTATACAATAAAAAATATTTATTAAATATATGCGCACGCAAATTATATATACAGTTACACACGAATGGTAAAAACTTAGCAAAGATCATGATATAGTTTAATGGGATTTTAACTATTTCTAAAAAAAGTTTCAATTAGATTCAGCATACTATTTTTTATCTAATATTTCATTAATTTGTTAATTAAAAAAATAAATTTAAAATAAATATTTTTTAATTTATCATTCTTTTTATGGATCTCATCTACGGTGAGCTTGCTTGCGCTTGCTGTGAACTCGCCTAGAGCTCTTCACGTACTCACCATGAGCTTACCGTTGGCTAGCCCGTGGCCATGCGCGCTGCTTCTTACACGCAAGTAGGTCACGAGGGCAAGCAGTCGCCATTGTGGTTGCGTGCCGCCGCACGTGTGGCTACCTTCCTATTTGTGCACAGTTGCGTGCACGGTTATCTGCTTGCACCACCGCCCAGGCGGCTGCGCACGGTTGCCTGTGCTTCATCGCCACACTCGTGGTTGCGTGTGCAGTTGTCTACTTGCACGGCTGCCCGGACTGCCGCGCGTGGTTTCCTGCGTATCGCTGTCGCCATCGTGGCTACACGTGGCGCGCGTGGCTGACTTCGGATTTTCGGCCTCAGCATGCTTTCATTAAGACCGAGAGCAGTGGGAAATCCGCATTCAAGCGTTTAAGAGAGATCATTTAGCAGCATGAAGAGGACACAACTATAGACTCTTTACAGCAATCAGACCTGCAAGGACCGTCAGCAAAACAGCATAAAATAAGTCTTGAAGGTTCTTGGTTAATGCCTGATAGAAAGCAAATTGAGAGCCTTGAAGATAGTGAAGATGCAGAAGTTTTCTTGGAAGAAGTTTCTTTAAAATCTAAGATGTCTAGGTTTTGGCAATCCAAATTCATAGCTCGGGATCTTATTCTAGATAATATTGTGAACATCTTATTGTTATTTGCTGACTGCAAAGTTAGTTATATGCAGCATAACGTCAATAGTGCGGCGAACTTTTTGGCGCACTATGCGACGCTAAGTGATTTTTACTGGAAAATGAATATGCCTCTTCCCAATAAATTTTGTAATATTCTCAAAGTGAATGTTGAGTGACACTTGCACACCTGTAGCTTCTTTATTGTAATTCTATGGCATTGCCACTGTTCAAAAAAAAAAAATTACACATATGCTCGTGATGGCTTTCCCTCATTTAACCTATGTGCATATTTTTTTAACGTTTTTACCACCTGCCATATTTTCATGAATTCCTTAGTTTTCAAAATTTATTTCAATGTGATTTGTTTAGATTATTTTCATTTAAGTTGTAGTCGATTATGCTCAATGATAAATCAAAATAACACTCTTCTTCCAAGCTCGCACTCCATTGCCTGATGAGAGAAGAGTTCTCAATTATAATTTTGATATGTGAAATGATCAAAAGACATTTGAAACTCATGTGAATTGATACCAAAATATTATGAACTTTTATGAAATATGAATTAAAACTCAGGGATCTGAATCTAATAGTTTTATTCTTTTTTCACCACCTTTTCTGTATCTTAAGGATTGCTATGTAGAATTCAGGCCACTAACTTGTTCTGCTTTTTGCTCAAGGTATACAAAATTAAAGCTTCTTTATCTGATGGATCATTATTAATAAAATTTGTAATCATAAGAGAGAAATGCATCAAGAGGAAAAAAACAATTTATCATGAAGTCTTAAATCGAAAACAAAATCACAGTGAATGAAGTCTAGTAAAAATCGAAAAAAAAAATCACCGTGCTTAAAGTCTAGTGACTGCTGTGTAAAATGAAAATTCTCGGGAAAAATTGCATAATAGAATTACAAGAGAAGGAAAGAAAAAGACCAATAAAAGCTGAAGCCCTGTTGAAAAAAAAAATTGCAATATATACAAAAAAAAATGAAAATGTATATGTTCATTATTCAGTCTTCCTCATTGTGTGTGGATGGTGAATGTCGTGGCTTCTTTAAAAGTACTTTATTTCTTATGGTGGTGGTAATAATTTCTTCCTCAGAGCATGACACATTGATGAATGCATAACATTGCTCATTATTCTAAATCTTGTCTCTTGACGTATTATACTAATTTTATTTCATTCCATTGAAGTAAACTTATACATATATATACTTAGTATAAGTTTAAAAAAATGATGGAGGTAAATTCCCTCCCTCCATTTCTTTACAAACAAAATGGCGTTCAGTTTCATGTGACAATTTTACGAATCTCTCTATCAAAAGTGTAAGCTATAGCACCTGAGTTTAAAATATTTATTAATGCCTCCCTCTCACCGAATATGTAAATTATAATACGTCAACTTTATACCTCTTGTTACATCATTTCTTTATGAAAAAACCATCACATTTTTGCAACCAAAGTATAAAATTAGTCAAAAAGAAGCTAAACCTATTGTTTTTATAGTATTCATTAATCTACTATAAGCTATTATACAAATGCAAACAATAACCAAGTTACAACAACTTTCTCCCAATATCCATGCTTAATGCCAACTACAACAATAATACTAGAACAGTAGAACTCAAAGAGTCAACATAGGCAAATTTAGCTATTAATAGAATCTATGGTTCCAATAGAATTAAAACAAATGCTAAGCATGAGATTCACCATCTAACAAGTGTGGTCTTAACATAATTTATAAATGAAGAAACTACAACACCGTTTCAATAGCTTTTTGCTAATACATCAGGCCCTGTTTGGCAATGGGCTAAAAACCATGGCTAAAATTAGCCATGGCCAAAATCTTAAATTTATTTTAAAAAAACTTAAAAAATTATTTTATATTTCATCTCACACAAATTCCAACATTAAACAATCACTTTATTTCACATTCAACACAATTCTCAGTAAATCAATCAATTTTACTTCACATCCTACACAATTTTTAATATAACCACTTTACTTTATTTCACATCATACACATTTTTCAAAAATGACTAAAAATTCCAACCAAATCTTCTTTTTTTTCTTATTACCAAACAGATCTTCAATGTCTAAAATATTCCTATGAAAAATCATAAGAGTAAATCATCCAAACAAGGATTATGCTACAAAAAAATTGCAGACTAATGATTGTATACATTAAAATTAAAAGCTAGAGCATCGTTGTTGTACTTGTACCTGTAAGTGGTTCGATGATCTCAAGGAGTTCGTTGGCCAAGCCGGTGAAAACAATGGAATCTGTTTCGACTGGTTTGAATTTGATAAGGGCTGAAGGAACCAGCTTCTCCTCCTCTAATGTTGGTGTTCTTCCAACTGTTCCGGAGAATCGAGGGATCACATGCACCCTTGGCACAGCAGGACTCAGAAGATCAAATTCTAAGCTGTCTTCTTTCAGAGCAGAGCTCACAAACTACAGAACCAAAAAGAAAGAAGGTAATTACAAGCATAACCAAAACAAAGACGATGCTTCAATATAAAGCTTTGAAGCAATTCAAATAACTTCAAAAAAATATGTTGGTTAACTCCGTCAAAGATGCACAGAATACTTTATTCTCGACTTTGTTTATTTCAACTTTCTCTAGATACTTCATTGATTCTGATGCTAATTTATTATTTATAAGCAATTTTCTTTGTAATTCTGATACATATACTTAAATTGCTGGAGATACTCAATGATAAATTTGTCTTAAACTGAGTTAACTAGTCTGTTAATCTGTTTGTTATGTACCTAAATAGTACAATTTGTCTGCGAATATGCAAAAATTCTTTTTTTCATTTGTTTTGTGTAATAGCCACCAAAAGGTATTTCTCTGTCATGAAACAAATCTACGCAAACTAAAGCCATACACAAGAAGGTTTTGCACTATCTTGTGTAACCTTCAGAGAAAAAAAGGTTAATTGTGGCTATTCTTACTCCTTCCACTTTAGTATCAGACTGTGATATGTTAATTATTACCCTTTTAGGTGAATTAAGATCTACAACAGTTAATCTGTCCCATAATGAACTATATATATATATATATATATATATATACACACACACACACACACACATATATTATGGGTTAGTACTACGAAACATCATCTGTTCTATGATATGTGAGGAAAGTGCTGCATATATAAATAGAATTATCAAAATCAATCACCCTACAACCAGTCCAAAACATTGATGACCATCATGGTTTCATATACAAATGCAATCCATTTATCTTTAAAACAAATACATCCATTTATCTTAAAAACAAATACATCCATTTATCTTAAAAACAAATACATCCATTTATCTTAAAGTGATCAGTGTGTTTGGATTGGCATTGACCAAAAATTGATGACATTAGATTTTAGAATATTTTGAGCTATAAATGGGCCTACTAACAGGCTGATGACTTCACTCAGACCTGAGGCAAGTTAGCTTGTTCTTGTTCAAAAGAATATAATCAGATAGAATTCAAGTCAAAAATGTTCAATCGGTTATTAATTAGGTTTATTTTATGTTGTGGAAATCACTTTGGGTGAAATTCAAGTAACAGCCAATACAACCTGCTGTCCTCTTTTACACCCATATAGATACCCATATATATATATATATACATATAAAAAACTTTCAAGATTCCAAAGTAATGGCAGCTTCTGCTACTGAATACTTCCATTTAAAAAATATGAATTAAGGTAGAGTTGCTGGAAATCAATGTAACACTCAATTGCATGCTTAGAGCACAAAGTAGAAATTCAAGTAATGGAGACAAGCACCATTGCTACAGAAGAGAATACAGAGAAGCCTAAAATTACACCCTCTAATCTGTTGCTCAAGTTCTCAGCGACCAATTATTAAGATGGAAATTGTATTTGGAACTCATAGCTTGATTTATAATTAACTCTAACGTCCATTTGTCTAAGAAAAGCCAAAGCAAGTCAATGGAATTAGCTCCATCCTTTTGGCTATGAAGGCAAGCCAATCGAGATGAAATTTACCTGAACCAAAATCTTGCATACCCACAAACTTATTGTAACACTATATCTTAGATTACGTGTCATGTTCCCCAAGATTGGCCATCCCCTACATCTAAATCTGAACTGAGAGCCTACATGAGGGCAGTATTTTCCCAATTTCCCCCCTTCAGCTCAAATCCTGAATCCTAAACTCTAAATTTTCAATGCAAGTTCATGAACAATTTGTTAGCATTAATTAAAACATTCTCCTGCTAAGACCTAAATAGGCTTTAAGATGGCTGGTGCGTTGACGTGATGAGCATATTGCAGTAGTTAATGACATGCCTATTAGCAGAAATAAAAATTAAAAAAAAATAAATAACACCTCAATCTCAGCCACATAGCTGGCAGTAGAAACAGGGAACAAGCTACAGGAAGAAGAAACCTTCCTGAAAAAATTTGTTCATGTTGTCTGCCGAAAGAGAAATTCACACAAACAATTATTTCAATTTGTTGCAGCTTTCAGTCTTCACATTTTCCCTCTGAAGGCATAATTTCGGTCCTTTGGATGCTATTAAAACAAAAAGGTGCCATTCAATCTAAGCACAACAAATATCACATGTCAACAGTCAGAGGGTTAGCAAGTCATCGTTCCAGTAGAAGTCAAGAGATGAGATGCCAATGCACATCCTATCTTGTGGACTACTCATGAAGTAGCATGGTTTGAGCCATCTCGGAAGGCAGACCCCTCAATCTATGTCATGGAGACAACCGGAAGTCCACCTCAGCAGCAGCAAGCCCACACCAAATAGCATCACATGCATTCACCAACCACTTTCACGTGAAAAGTGTCACTCTCAAAATCTAGTACAGAAACAGGAATTACTCCAAATGACAACTTCATACCCACAAATCTTGCTACAATGATCACCTTAGAGGAAGAAACAACCATCTCCATATGCACACCAGACCTCGAGCTCGCCACTCCAACAAGCATTAATGACCTAAGCCTAAAAAAGAGGCTAAAGGGAATGTCCCCATGGAGCTTTGTCATCCAAGATACATCAACGATCTCTAACAACGTTAGAAGAGGACGTTAGCGATAAAGACATCACTTCCCATAATTTCTCGATGACAGCAACCTCACTTAGCAAGAATCCCCCAACACGAAAGGAAATCAAAAGACCCAAAAACTGAGGAGCCACCAAGAGAAGCCTTCACCTCTCTGAAGATCAACTCCCGCCAGCACAAGTATATCTTTACTCCACCTATCCGGAAGAGACTTTCCTGATTAAGGCCTCATGCGAACCACAAAGCAAGAATTTCCACTTGATCCTCTAAGACAACTATACTTTGTAACTGATCTCATCCAATCCTCTCATGTAACACCTTGCCTACAACCAAGCAAATATAGTGAGCTTCTTAAGTAGCCTACGGGACGCCATGGGTTTTCCTAGTTTAAGGTTTTCCACGTGTAAGGTTGATGTGATTATCTTAGTTTTATCCTTTATATTTCCTCTTGCATCTATCTTTTTTGGTGTTTTACATTTTCATTCTCCTTTTTCTCATTGACGACCTAGTCAACGGACCCTGCAGCTGACAATCTCCTAGGTACAAATTAACTATTCATCTAATTTGCCCAATTTCTACATCAACATATGCCCTCACGATGGCCAAATCAAAAGGAGCTTCTATACCAAGACTTCATTAAGACTAAAACATGTTGCCAAAGAAAATATTTATGACAATAACATTATTAAATAAATTGTGCAAGATTTGAATAGCGCCTACACTCCCAAAAGCTCATTCGTCTTTCCTTCCAAGACAAAAAACGAGGCATGTTTCTGTCTTGCCCTTAAGACAAGCGACTTCTACAATAGAAACTTACGGTAAAAGCATTCCACTACCTAAGCCTTTTCGAGAATAACACTCATAGAGGTCTTTGAGAACTATCTTCGAAAATTCTAATTCAACAATCAGATAGACTTTGACAACCGGTCAAACTATCCGGTCAATCTAAAACTTGTGGACAATTGTCAACTCCTCTTTTTTATCAAGATCCATGCATTGCCAGTTATTCCTTAAAGACTCAAAACACACAACTGTGGAAATGAGGAATTGCACTAATGATGCCAAGCCACTATTTGTTCCTATAAGTAGGCTCATTAACACAAAAACAAGGGGAGGGGCTTCGTCGAGGGTGAGGACTTCTTCTCTTTCTTCCTCTCAACAAAAGTTAGAATTAAGATTCTTATCTTATGCTTAGTCGTTAATCCTACATAAGGAGAAAGTAATAACATGAAAATTCCTCATACGTACATATCATGACTAATGGATCTTTCAAGCCACCAACCTAATGCATTGTGGGATTTCCAGTTGAGTTTTCCATGTAAAATCTTTATGCTCTTCATTTTCATTTTCATCCTTACTGTTGCCGCAATTCTCACAATAATTCTTGTCAACAAAATTCCCATCAAGATTAACAAAGTTGTTATGAATTAGGATGATTGTACAAAATTCACATACATAAAGCAATCTAACCTCATATAGTGCGGTTGTTCGCTCCCACGTTGAAAATTCGCCCTGAAGCACTACTCCATCAGGAAATTGGACCCGAATCACTGTAAATTTGTACTTTTTCCAAGAATTCATCGCTTGCTTCTCCTTCAAAGACTTTGGAATTAATAACTGAGATTCTGCAATTTTTTTCTTCCTAGATTCAGCTTCTCTTCTTATCTCTTCAACTGACAACTTGTAGAAAGACTCAGGCAAATCAATTTTAGCCGCAACACTTTCTGGAACAGAAAAGAACACTCGCACCTGTGCAAAGATTAGCATACGAGAATTAGCGTAACTGGAAAATTTCAAAAAAGTAAACATACAAAACGAAAGGATAAATAACAGAGAGACCAATGAAGAAAATCATGCACCAGAAAGTGATAATTGATTCCCCAAACTAACAAGAAAGTGATAACTGATTGATATTCTACAAAGGTAAACTAACCAACAATGCAAAGTTACCTTTCTGTCAATCTTCTGCGGTTCCGATGCTCTCTCCAGCTCCAGCTGGCCACTTTCCGCACTCCCATTCACAGAAACCGCGAGATCTTTACTCCACCTCTCAATCAACGAAATCGACTCCAGGATCGCTACAATGTTCTCCGGCTTTGGCTCCTCCATCGTCGCCAAACTCTTCCCATCCTCCTCCACAATCTTAAATCCCACGCTCTCGAGTAACTCTAATCCTCCCCTCACATCCACGATAGCTTCCTTAATCTTCGGATTCCCCATCCGGATCCGCCGAAACTTTTCGTTCCCCGGCTCGCGAGCCACATTCCTCAGAAGCTTGATCACGACATCCGTCGATACATCCGCCGGCTCCGCCGTGAGGAAATCAGAAACCCTACTTGCGACATCGACGCTGGATCCAGCGTCCTTGGAAGGACCAAGGCAAGAATCGATATGATCAGAAACGGCTTCTTCTGAGAGGAAGGGTAAGGAGCAGACAGGGCATTCGAGCACGGTAGCCGCAGATCCGGCGGATCCCGATCTCTTGCCGGAGGTGATCAGAGGCTCAAAGGGATCGAAGCTGGAAGAGTTCTTGGGGACGGGAGGGTTAGCGGGAGCAGAAGGGCGTGTAGGAGGCTGTAAGCGCGAAGGATTCGCATTCGCCGGGGTGCAGGACGTAGACGAGGATGATGAAGGCGCAGAACCGAGGACGTGGCCTTTGCCTGTGAAGGCGGTCGGGGTGGAGGAGTAGGGTTTGTTGATCTTCTTCATGAGACCTTTCATCTTGCCTTTGACGTCGCCCATGAAAAGAAGAGAGATCGGAGATGGGAGCTGGAAAAGAGCTTCTCAGCTCCAGACTATCAGAAGCTGTGGCAGAAGGAAGACGATGGAAGCTCGCAGCGAGGCGTTCGTCTCCTAGGTCAAAATAATATTTAATTAAATAAAAATAAATTAATTTTTATCCTATTTTATATAAATTTTAATATAGAATTATTTTATTTTATTTTATATATAATATTTATTATATGTAAAACAATACAGCTGTTAAAATTTTTAAAATCAGGAATCAGTTATTAAAATTTTTAAAAAATATTATTATATTTTAAACTCAAAGACCCCAGTGTAATTTACCAAATGGTACAATTGGCCCACAAGACGGTCCCATTGCTAAGTGACTCAACGTTATTTACGACATTATGCATGTTGCGAGATTGTTTATGGGCGTTTTGCGCATTACGATCCCCATTTACTTGCGTTACGATTATTAGTGATAAATTGGTGCAAATTAAACAATTTAAATAAAAATTGTCATCATTATTCAGCTAATAATGCCAACAGCATGCCCTCCAAATTTCACTTAATTTGTTAATTAGTATATTAATACTATTTAGTTTAAAAAATTGGCTTAAAAAATACAAATTAAGTGAGATGAATTTTAAAAAATTAATAAACATTTATCAAATTCACCCATGTAGCTTAATCAGTTCAATCAGTCTTCTATCAATCCATCCAATTCAAAGGTTGAGCTGATTCCTATATTATATATATATTTATTTTTTGATAGAATCCTATATTATATAATTGACACCTATTAGCCACTGAAATAATTAATGAAAGGCCCATCGAAAAATTAATAACCTATATAAATATTTTCAATGTTATCATGATATTATATAAAAATAATAATTATTTAATTTGATAAAATATTCAAATAAATTTCTAAAAAATTATAAAATTATCGCTCAAAAATAACATCTAAATAAGATTAAGATAACATCGAACCAAACGCCCTCTTTCTCATTTATTTCGAGATTTTTTTTAGCTCGGCACAAATTTCAATTGTAAAAATCAATTTTATTACACATCTAACCCAAATACAAATTTTAGAATCAACTTTATTTCATATTTTTGCACTTTTTAATATTAAAATAAAATTTTTTGATATTAAATTTTAAAAAATAAATTAATTTTTTTTTTATCTAAAGAAAAAGCTTGAACTAAACGAGGCTTAAAATAACACGTTAAACTTGGTTTCTCTCTATCAAGGTCTATTACTGCAATAGCAGGCCAACAATAACAACAAAATTGATTGCAGCTAAATATCTGAAGTGTTTCAAAGCACTTGATCAGTCCCTAAACCACAGAACGCAGGCAAACTTTGTAAGCTAATTTTGAAGACTGAAAACATCGGGTGACCACCGAGATGGAATGTGCTTGAAAGTCGGGGCTAGAGGTTCCTAGTCACAACAGTTAAGGCTAGGTACAACTTCTCTAAGTTAGGGTACTTAATATTTGCTCCCGCTGAACCGCCAAAACATGACTCACGAACTAGTACCTCAAAATGCGATGGCGCCTGCAGCCCTAATGAGCAAGGGTGAAGGAGCCAATTACAAATTGCACTAGCATTTACATGAATATGTAAATTGTTCCTTTGGTACAATACATATATCATATGGACTTCCACTATCTCATTTACTAACAGTGCAACATCCCATGATCCCATTGTAGAGGTATTGTCTGCTTTGTCTTTAGAAAAACTGCGTGATTTAAATGTTTTCCAGAAGGTCACTCATCCCAGTACTACTTTAACCCAAGCACACTTAACTATAGAATTTTTCATCATTAGTCTCACGGTTTTGCCACAAAAGGAGTCTCTATCATTTGAGATCACATTATCTACTTATACAGCTCAGGATTTCTCTCCCTTTCCGATGTGGGATGATTCATTCCTGTGCCACTCTCACCACTCATTATTCGGCCTAGAAGCCTGCCAGGAGCCGCACTTTACTTCAGTGATTTCTTTCTCTTAAGATATCACTCGGCAATCACTCCTCGCACTCTTCGGCCACGAGCATCACAAACAAAGAGGAAAGTTTTACAAGCTGGATCATGACAGAGACATGAAGGGCTCTCTAACAAGGTTAGTTTTACGAAATTGCATGGTCATGAGTATGCAGGACAATGTATTTTTTACGAAATTGCAACATCCTTGTTCTGAAACAAAGAAGGTCGAACACATTGAAGGATCACAAATGCCTCAATGAGATCTTAGGTGTTCAAGAAAAGGTCCTAATCGTTGTGCTCCGAAGAACAGGGCATCTCCAATCAGAACAAGAGCAAGCTGTGGAAAACAAATTAGGTCATGAACATAAATTAGGTGTGCATCTAACATTATTTCAAGTTTTATTATCTAACAAAGAGGGAAATAATATTTTTGGAGGAAATTAATCACCAGACGACCGGTAAAAATGAGGCGATAACCCCACCCCTCCTTCGCTGCTATAGCACGTTGCTGGCCAGTCCAACTGCATATAGAAATTTATACGGTTCATTAATTCTCTTTCATGTAAAAGTACTTCATGGTTAAGCTTAAAACTGTTGGACTATGGGGAACAATCATTTAGACGAAGCACATTTGATAGAAACTTAGGGACTTTGTGTGAAATCCAAATTGGCTCGAAGGAACTTGTGCAAGTCGATTCAAAAAATGTGAACCTGAATTAGGAAAAACGTTGATTGAGAAAATATTTACCCAAGGAATGCAGAAGCACCACCTATTCCAGCAAGCTTGAAGGGCTGAGGACCTTCTCGTTGGAAATCCTGGATCAAATGAGATATTGCACAAGAAACAATTAAAAAATCATCGAAAAAATGTGTCTAAAATAAGCTGTCAATCTTCAGCAACACATTCTCTATTTCTCAGGAAACTATACCTCTTCTTCAGCAGCCTCTAAACCACCCTGTACCCAGAACAATTTTTTGTAGCCTGCATTGTAGAGTTGTTCGCAAGCGGCAAGAGATCTGAAAATACATGCAGGGTCATGAAGTTATTTGTTCGGTGCACATACTACACATCCTCAAAATTATACACGCCCATACAAAAAGATAAGTATACAAGTAGAAAGAACTCTCACAGACACATGCACTCATACACGCACGCACGCCACATACGCACGCAAGGGCGCACACAAACAAATATATGTATACATACAAACAAAATATGTTTCATTTAAGCCAATCAACAGAAGAATGTTTTTATAAGTGAAGAAAAGTATTAAAGCAGTCAAGTTTTCTTCCATAATGACTCAAGTCAGATCCATACCCGAGACAAATGAATGAATCCTATAGATACATTTGTGTACATACAGAAGACAAGAAAGTTAACTAGCCATTTAATAAACTTAAAACATAGGGTAAAACAAAGACCTCAGCCCTTTCTGGCACACAACAATGAGATCAGAATCTTTTGAAAACTTCTCTTCAAGCTTTGATATGAAATTCCTATAGTACAAATAAAATTATCAGCTATTGCACATCAATTTAGAAATTAAGGTAGAAAATTAGTTGATCTTACGAAGTTAGCATACTTGTCATAAACTAGAGTAGGACTGCCACTCCACCAACCTCCTGCAGGAAAAACACTATCATGAGATTGCTTTATGACCAACAAACTTTTTAGAGGCCAAGCCAAGATGCTTGAGGTAACAAAATTCTATTCCAAACTTCCAAAGGCATCACAATGCCTGCAGTACCTTTCAAGTCTTAATTTATTTCACAAAAACTAAAAACATGTCAATCATATGAGGTCTTTTTTTCTTTTAATTTGAACCACAGTACAAAAAAAGTTTGCTTCCACAATGGAGTCTAGCATGTGCTCTGTCAACTACAAGTACAACATGATGATATGAACAGAATATGATACGGATACAAAACAATAAACTTAAAAAAATGTAGTCTAGCATGTGCTCTGTCATATATGTATATATAATATGTTATATTCACATTTTAAAATGTAGCTCGCATAGCAAACCGGAATAACTTATACACATTATTGATATGAATTTCAAAAACATCTTTTAAACATTCTTCAAATTAATTATATCTTTTTTCAAACGTTTTTGATAACACCAAAAGTAATATTATGAATAATTCAACTTTAAAAAAATAAAAAAAAAATTCAATAACTATTTAATTTTAAAAAATTAAATTTAAAATAATATCATAAAATGTATTTAACTGTATATCAATAGACTATGTTCAATTTCAATTTAAATCCGACCCAAATTAATTAGCTTGATACAAACATGATATAATTGATAATAATATAGATGTGATCTAAACTCAGATATACTGATATAATCAAAGTAGACACACGTTTTTCTTTCTCTAAGTCTCTGACTTAATTAATAAATAAAATTAAAAGATCAAAATCTTATCATTTTCACAATACAAGCTTGATTAAAGTAAAAAAAAATATGATCAATATCCAACAAAAGCAAAGATAAAATATCAATTGAAGTAGAAAAAATAGCAATATCATTGACAACAACTAAAGCAAATAACGTAACAACTTGCAAATACCAAATCTATTTCTACTACTGAAAAAATATCGTGCATGAAGCTCTCTGCAATCCCAATTTTGTAAGCTCAGTGTATCGCTCTCCCAATTTTAACATTCAAGTTTATCCATGAGCTGTGTTTTATGTATGAAATATTTTTTTATATTTTATCATGTGGGCTGGATCGACTGTTCCAATATTTTTTATTTAATCAGACATATCGAGAAATATGGGACAAATATCAGATTTTTAAAAAATAAACTTTGATATATCACATGACATATCAGATACATATCGATGGAGTATCAAAGAATAGTAATATCTGATATGAATGTGATACAAATATATTAGGCTTTATTAAGTATTGGTGCTTCATAGCATATGCTAGATTATTTGAAAAAACAATATGATTGTCGCAATATTGCTATAAAAACAAACATTATCGCCTAATTGAGAGAAACAACAAGCATTTTGGATGAGTGGTAGAAACTGCCTTTGATCTTTTAAAAAGGACTTAGGCTTTAATCTCAACAAAACCCTGTTCCACCTCCCACACTATTGCCCAAAGGCCTATTCCATGCCCCATAGAGAAGCTAATGTATCAATTGATGTACCTTATACTATTCCCTGTAGAAAATTATACTTATGTATAGCACATAGAAGCTACTAGCATTTAGATCAGACGCCAGATCAACATAGTATAAAAAATTAAGAATTAAATGTATATATAATACAAGTGACGAAAGCATTCTGCGGATAATAACAAATAATGCTCCAACAACATCGCAACAATAAATTCAATCAAATAAGAGGGTTTCTAGAAGTCATACCCATTACAAAATTTGTTATCTTTCTAGACAAACTTCCCATGTCAAACTTATCATATACATCAAATATTGGTATCCATTCAGAGCCTTTGACCCTTGCCTATCAAATGACGCACATATAAACATGGCTATAAAGCAGCATAAGCAAGAAGTGCACTAATTCAGGATACAGACCTTGTTGTACTCTACTGAGGGCCGCACATCAAGCAAAGTTTTATAAGAAAGTTGAATTGCATAACCAGCTTCTTTTGGAGTAAGAACTTTGACCTGTTGCTCCCTAATCTACAAGGCACTAGGCAACATGCCGGTCATTGCCAGTTCATACCACACAATCCAATATAATCAATCTTGCTATGAAAATTAGGAATATCATGAGGCCAGCTAAACATATTTGTACCCAAAGGTCGAAAGCTATGGGAAGTTCGAATTCTCAAAATCAAGATACAATCATCAAAGTTTTTTTTCTTTTTTTGATCAGTCAGCAAAGTTATCATAACAACCAAGCCTAATTGAAGTTATTCAGTTTGAAATTGTATCATGCTGTCATTATGCACAGATCAAACATCATAAAGAATTTAGATAGAAAAAGTTTATAAATTCACTTCTTCATATGATCACTTCAAAGGAGCAACAAAAATATGAACTATCTTATGCTTCTTTTTCTTCATTATTAAATGGTGTTTAGGTTTATAATGGACAACTTTTAATGTTTGTTTAGTCAAGTCAAAACTAACTTGATAAATTTAACCAAGCATACCACATCATATATAATTTTAATATTAAAATTTAATCATATTTTACATCATACACATATTTTTTTCAAAAAAAAAAATTTTATTTCATATTCTACACACATACCAAAATAATAACTTATTTATACTACATCCCTCATATATCCTAACATAATAACTAATTTTATTTCACATCGCATACAACTCTCAAAAACAATATCTACATATAAATTTAACTTTAATCTTATTAAAATTAATATTTACAAACAAACACATAAAGTATTTATAAAAACAGATCCTTGGTCAATTACAAATCAAATTTTGGAACCACAATGTGATGCATGGTCACCATATGCCACTTGCATGTCTGTTTGTCTCCTTCCATGTCCACTAAACATATACATAATTGTAGTCATGCCTTTATGTGTGCATGTATGTATATACACACATGCACACAAGCAAGCATGCATACATACATATGTGCAAACAGCCTTCAGTGGGATTGTTTTAAGTATTAAGGGCCTATTTGGTCCATACACCATTTTGGTCATTCCCAAGTCTAAAATAGTACATGATTAAAAAATTACCAATAATAATATGAAAAAAAATTTATCACATCCTACACAAACTCTAATATAAAAAAAAAACTTTATTTTACTTCACATTCTCAATTATTTTCAATAAAACTACCAACTTTATTTTACATAATTTTTAATATAAATAATTAACTTCATTTTTAAAATTGATTGATGGATTGAAATTAACATAAGATATAAAATAAAATTAATTTTTTTTTATTAAGAGTTGTATAGAATGTGATAACTTTTTTTATTATTCTTATTGCTATATTTTTAATCAAGTATCATTCTGGTCTTAGACATGATCGAAATGATTCAGGGACCAAACAGGACCTAAATTAATTTATTCGAAAAGGTGTGCATATAGAGGTGGACATCATGAATAGAATGAAGCTACACGGCTCAAACAGAGATGTGTCTTAGGAGTTTTACATGGTGAAAAAAGTATCATAGAGATTAAGGAATAGTATAAAATAACAATTAGGCAATTTATGATCTGAATCAACATGTTGAGCAATAAAGAAATTATTAGCAACAAAAGTTAGGGCATGTTTGTTTGTAAATGTTAATTTTAATAAGGTTAAAATTAAACTTAGATAAATATACTTTTTTATTTAAGGTTGTAAATGATATAAAATAAAATTAGTTATTATGTTGGGATATGTGAGTGAATGCGATATAAATTATAATTTTGGTATATGCGTAAGACGTGAAATAAAGTTAATTATTTATTTTGAATTATGCGTATGACGTGAAATATAGTTAATTTTTAATATTAAATTTTATGTGTGATGTGATATACTTTTTTAAAATTAACCAGGTTAATTTTAACCCAGCTAAACAACAAGGCCCTTAGGCCCTGTTTGGTTGGAGGCCATTTTTAGCCATAATTATAGCCAAAATAGCCTCCAACTATTTTATTAAAGAATTTTTCATCCTCAATACATAAACTTCAATAATTATTATTTTTTTAATAGAATAGTTAGAGGTCATTTTGGTCATGGCCTAGCCTCCAACCAAACAAGGCCTTAGTGTTATGGAGAATGTTAAGATGGACGTATGGTAATATGAAGTAAGAAAGTGATTCTGTTAGTGAGAATGATAAAGTAACAATTATGATATACAAAAGCAAGCTTCTTAAGAATATATGTGATATAGACGTGTACAATGTAGAGAAAAAAGGGATATATGAAAGTGAGTAGATAACATTTATGTTAAAGAAATACAAAGAAAAAAGGGCAAGCCAAAAATAACTTGGTTAAATGTTATATTAAGAAAAGACTGGTAATTTTAATTAAAACTCAAAGATCGATTGAAATCAACTCGATTTTTGATTCAAATCAAAATCAATTCAAATAATTTCAAGTCAAGTTTCGAGCCGTATCTTTGACTCATATCGAGTTTCAATTTAAGGGCGATTCGTTCGAAATTATATTTAATTTGGTATGGTAATTGAGTTTAGAATCCACAAAAATTGGGTCATGAGTTCAATTCCCATGAACCTCATCTTTTCCAAACTACTATTTTTTATAAAATATTAATTTAGAGTCTATTTGAAATTAAGTCATTTTGAGTCAAATTGACTCAAAATCGAACAATTTCGATTCTAAGTTTATTTTGAGTCGGGTTCTTGTATTTTAAGTTGACTCAGACTCAATTGAAATCGACTTGTTGCTAGCCCTACAAAAAGATCTAGATAAATCAAATAATCACCATCTGCGCTGGCCATGATTAAGTGGTCAAAAGGATTCACATAGTCAACCCCAAAGAATTGAGACAAGGTTCATAAGCTACGACTGATTTTAACAAAGAATTGGAACAAGGATGATGATGATGGTAAAAGTGAGCAATAAGAGAAAAATACAAATCTTATAATATTGATGGCATCAACCTTATAAATGGCAGTTTTCCAAAAAAATCATAAAAAAGGTCATTGTCATTATATTCCAAATATAAAAGTGCTATAAACAAAAAAGATTCATTTGATATTAAAAAATATTTTATCTAAGGAATTCATTAATGAAAACTTTAAAATATTCTAAGATAATAGCAGCTAAAAACTAGTGAATTTTAAGCTTACACAACCTGAACAGAACATATAAGGATCAAAAGTCCTTATATAATTAAGAAGCCCAAATTTAAATATAATGAAAAATGCATATTTCATATGTTTAAGATAGAAGCCTTTCTTTCATGTATGTATGTGCACATGTAACAGAGCTAACACAAACATATACCATGTGTTGGAGCCAAAATTAGTTTAGGAAATAAATTAGAATGATTTTAAGCAGGTTTCAACCAAACTCTACACTTAATTAAATACATTTAACAGGTATAATTTTTGAATCTTTGATCAATGAAAGGATTATATACAGTAACACAAAAATAGTTCTCACCTGTTTGGTTGCATAACCAAATTGGTCAAGCCTTACACAAAATGGTCATCTCATTTTAAAAATGAAAACAATAATTAAAATTATTTTTTTTAAAAAACTTTTATACTTTGATATAAAAAATTCCATTTTACACCATTATCAATACAATCAGCAACTTTATTTCACATCCTATATAGCTTTTAATGTAACTAAAAGTAAACTCAAACTTTCTATTCCAAAAACCATTTTGGCCATAAATCCAAACAGGCAAGAATATTCTCATAGATAATAAAATGGCTTTTCACATAATATCAATTTAATCCAATCAAGTTTAACAACATTTTATTTAGATTTATTTTCAAAAAAAATAAAATAAAATCACTTTTCAACAGACCAGGAAAAAGCTCTCTATACCACATTTTATTGCCTTGTGAGAAAAACAAATACAAGTCCGATAAAACTAAATTGAACGAAGTTGTTAAATTTCATCTCCAAGAAAGATGAAAGGAATATAAATTGAGAGGTTGTTATGTGTTTACATTTCAACCACATAGCTTGGTAACAGATCCTACTGTGAAACACTCAAATGCATGTGTAGCCCCAATCCCCCATGGTATAGCATGATGATTATACAAGAAAAAATAAATATGCTTTTTTCACAAGACAAAGTCATGGATTTGGTAAATATGACTATAAAATAAAAAAGGTTACTGGCTGTCATGATTCAATTGCAAGATCTAAGATGTGAGTCCCACATTGAAGTATAGGATTCTAATGTGGTGTTGATATGGACTTTGGCTCTCCACTACTAAGAGTTAGCTTTTGGGATGCAGTCCTCCAAATAAAAAAGGTTACTAGCTTTCATGATCCAATTGCAAGATATAAGATGTGAGTCCTACATTGGAACTATAAGATTCTAATATAGTGTTGATATAGACTTTGGCTCTCCACTACTAAGAGCTAGCTTTTGGGATGCAGTCCTCTGAAAGTTCTCAACTACATCTCTCAGTTGAAATCAATCAGCATAGGTGGTGACACCAGTATTGTAGTATTTGTCTGGGGCTAGTAAAAGCTAGCGCAAAGCCAGCATGTGCATTGAGACTTCAAAGTGTGGTGAAATGTTAGATCCAATTGCAAGGCATGGGACTTGAGTCCCACATTGGAAGTATAAGATTCTAATGTAAGGCTTATATGAATTTTGGGCTCTCCGTCGCCATGAGTTAGCTTTCGGGTGTGGTTCTCTCAAGATTCTTATCACTGGCCCAATAAGTTACGTTCGGAGAAACGGTAAACAGATACGAAGACGCAGAGCTCTGCCCTAGATCAATGCCTCACACAAACCTTACACACCAATCTCTTAAATTTTGTATGGTAAGTACCAGAGCTTCCCATCTTTTCCGCGCAGCGGCCATCTCTTTCGCCTGCTTCGTCTCTTCTTCTTCACCTACCACAGCTCCCATTACCGGCCTTGCATTCTGCAAAACGATCAATCAATCCGCATCAAAGATGAACAGAGAAGAAAAAGGAAACAACGGCAGAATAGAAGAGCAGGAATTGCAGTATCGAAGACTCGGAATTTTAGAATCTCACTTGATAATAGGTTCGAATACTCCTCCGAGAACTGGAAGAAAATGGATTCCGTCGGCAGACAAGATGTACTCTTGTTCGGCTTTTAGAGCTCCTCCGTCGGAGAGAATCTGAGGAGGGATTAGTGATAATGCCGGCGAAATGGTGCCCAACGACTTCCATGGTGAACAGCTGATGGCGGCGCTTGAGCCCGACTGCGCTGGGAGCCGCTGGGTTTTATCGGGTGAATTTTGGGATTTTTAAACGGGTATACAAATCATGAAAACTGAAGACAAATTAAAAAAGAAATTAAATCGATCTAAATAATTTTTATAACTTAAAAAATTTTATTAATTAATATTCAACCATTATAGCATCGGATTTTGCCTGCTGAAAATCAAATTAATTAAAATGATAATAAATTTTTATTTTTTAAAATTTTTTTTAAAAAATTAGAGAATATTTTGATCATAATCATAATTAAAATGGCCTTCAAATCTCCAACCAAATAATACCTTAACGTGTATGCTCTAAATATGAAGATTCAAAAAGCCTATCAAACATATATGATTTAATTTAAAAAACTCTTTTAATAAAAAAGATTGAAAATAGATTTTTATCATAAAAAAAATACCCTAACCTTCAAAGTTCTAACATCGACAATTCTCACGAGCGTAAAAATTTATAATTAATTATTTAGTTATGAGCTTTAAAAGAAAGCTATCAAACTCAAATGATTTCATCATGGCTCTGTTTGTTTTCAAATTAAAAATTAATTTAATTTAATTTTAATATGATATATAATATTATACATAAAATTTAATATTAAAAATTAATTTTATTTCATATCCTACATACATTACTAAAATAATAACTTATATTATATTCCTCACATATCCCAATATAATAACTAACTTTATTTCATATTATTCATAATTTTCAATAAAAAAATATTTTTATTTAAATTTAATTTTAATTTTAATTTTATTAAATTTAACCTTACAAACAAACAGACCTACAATGTACCTATTTGACACTAAGAGTAGTAATTTTTAATCTGACCTGTGAACACAACCCATCAAAACCAACTTAACTTGGTATTAGTCGAGCTTATATATGTACAGGTCATAAATGAATCAACTCAAATTTGATCCACCAATAACCTATTAAATTAGTATATTTTGTAGTATTTATTTTGATATTAATTATTAAATATATATTATACAATTTAATAGCATTTTTAATATTTTTAATTAAATTGAATTAAAAAAATATTATATTTATCAAATTTTGATACACAAAAAATATAATAAACAAGTTGAGGAATCAAGTCAAGTAACAAATTAATTAAATGGTACGAGTACAATTCTTATACTTAACTTATTTAATAAATGAATTAGATTTAAATTAAATTTAAATGAATCAAATAAAAAAATGAGCTAACCCAAATCTCACATATGCAACCCGAATTATCATCCCTCATTGATGCCCACACTATTGTAGTCATACAAAAGACAAATAATTTTTTCACTATAAAAAATAAAAAAAATAATATTAAATTTTATATCTTACATAACTTTTACAATAAAAAATTTACTTTATTCCATATAACATATTATTTTAATAATAAATTAATTTTATTTTATACTATACATAAATTTTAATATAACTAATTTTATTTTTTATCATATAAATCACAAAATAAATCCATGATTTTTCATAGCAAGACTTAGCTCTTCTTTATAATTTTTAATATAATTCGCTTTATTTTTTATCATATACATCTCCAAACATATCCTCAAATTTCATAGCAAAACTAATCCCTTATTTAGTAACCATCCAAAAATACAAATTAATATTTTAAATTTATCACAAATTTTAATAATTTTATTTCATACTTAACACAAATTTTAATTTTAAAAATCAACTTTATTTTATATTCAACACAAATTTTAATATTAAACTTAACTTTCGTTCACATTTTACACACTTTTTAATATTAAAATTTATTTTTTTCTCATTAATATTATAAAATAAATTTTTTTTTTCTTCATCAAAAATAACTCTCAACCAAAAAGGCTCAAAATTTGGCTCTTGAACCAAACTTATGAATCTCAAACAACTAATCAACAACTCAACATAGCCCATTACTAGAAAAGCACCGTGACCCTTTTAACACTCCACCCTTATTTATTCGATAATTTAAAATTAACCTGATTTAATTTTAAACAAACATATCACATCACACATAAAATTTAATAATAAAAATTAACTTTATTTAATATCATAAACATATTATCAAAATAATAACTCATTTATATTACATCCCTCACATATTCCAATATAATAACTAATTTTATATCACATTCTCACATATTCCAACATAATAACTAACTTTTCTTCACATTATTCACAATTTTCAATAAAAAAATATCTCTATTCAAATTTAATTTCAACCTTGTTAAATTTAAACCTTAAAAAACACTCCATTTTCACTAATTTACTCTATAAATCAAAATTTTAAAACTCAAGTAGAACTACCAAAACTTGATAATTTGAGATCAATTTTGATGAAAATAAATCTGAAAAAGCTACTCAATGTCAATCTCACTGAAAATTCACCAAAATTATGAAACCTCTATCTCTAAAAAATAATATTCAATAAAAATTATTAATAAATTCAAGTTAACATTTATAAAATTTAAATAATTTCTAAAAAAAAATTGAAACTACTAATACTAAAACTACCAAAACTACAGAACTAAATTTTAAAAACTTACTATAAACCATATCATTCACTTTGTGCGCTTATAACACACAAGCCATCATGCTGCTCCTTGCTTTCTCCTCATCTTCTCCATTATGGCCCCATTCTAGTGAGGCTTTCCACATAGATCTCGCATGTTCTTCATTTCTTGTTTACTTGTATTGTTTTACCTTAAGAAAAATGCTCATACTTGTCATGTTCACAAACTTCAAACTAAAATAGAAAAGTCAAATGAGTTTAACTTGAAGAGTTACTCATATGAATTTAATGTAGAGATGCAAAGTCTACAATTTGTAAAATTTCTTCTTCATAGCATAACGCAATTTAAAACATCTATAGGTAACTAATAATGATTCACTTCCACAATTCATCTGCACAATAACTGCGAAGTGGAGGGCTGCCAAAAGAATACCTCAATAACACTATAAACATATCATTTGCATTTTCATCCCAACTGTAACCATTGTAAAGATTCAAGCTTTTCTGCAGCATTTCCACTCCTTATTCTGAAATACCAAAATCTTCCTACATATATAACAATTCAGACTGAACAAAGAGTGAATCAATCTTCAAAGTAATAACTTCTCTCGTGACTGCAAAGATTAAAAAAAATGGAGCAAGCTCAAAGAAAAATAATTTTCAAACGAAACACAGATAGAACATCCCATGATTCTAGCTTCCTCGTTGTCTCAAAATCCAATTGAAAGAAGTAAAAAAAGAAAGAAGTATTGCAAACAATGGTTCAAAAAAAAAAGTTAACACGCCATGAAATTAGTCACCACCAACAAAGCAAGCATTCTCACGAAATTTTACATTAACATCTTCAAATTCGATTCTATTACACCTCAACTACATAAATTAAACAACAGAAGAGCGTTATACCGTCGATCCTAGTCAACCATCACTCCGCCACCATGTCAGCCACCGCCGCCGCCGCTGGCCTCACCTTTGGCGGCCGCCCCCTCCCCCGCTTCACACCGACCACTGCTTGCGTTTGCCCGCTAGGGGGCGCAGTTCGAGCGGCATCGTCAGAAGACTTCGGCTGCTTCGGCGGCCGACCACGGGGCTTAGGGTGACCACCGGCCGACTTGTCCTTCGGCGGCCGCCCTCGCGGCCGCGGGGAAGCCGGCGGCGGCCCAGCTGGCAATGACTGCTTGGGCTTCGGCGGTCGCCCACGACCCCTTCGTTGAGGCGCCTTCGCGTTCGATTTCTTATACTTATTGTTCACAAGCACCAGCTCCCCCTTCTCCCACATTTGCTCCAAAGCCTCCGACAGACGCTCGGCATGGCCCTCTCGCAGGCGATCGCCGTACGTAGCCTCGATATACTTAGAGATTGCCGATTCGTGCGACCCCTCCGTTTCTCCAAGTTCATCAATGGCCACCAAAATCATCTGCAACGATAATAAAAATAAAAAATAAAAAAGATCCAAACCCAGCTCAAATCCAGTGTCCCCTGTAGAGAGAAAAGGGGGAAAAATCCAAATTTGAGAATAGGGTTTGGATTACCTCCGGGTACAATTGGAGGGTGGACTTACTCTTCTCCTCGGTGGCGCCCATGGATTTCGTCGGTTTTGACGGATCAGGGAAGAGAGAAGAGGAAGAAGGTGATGATGTTAAAAAAAGAAGCAGGTTATAAATCGAAGATTTAAAACATTCTTCGTATAAATAATTGAAGAAGAGCTGTTTTTCTTCGAAAGTGCAATATACGGCTGCGATCTACTGTGGAGATGCCCATCGCACGGTCCGATGGATCGGACCAGCGTATCACACGGATCGCTGACCTGGATCCATTGAAATTACAGAAATGCCTCTGACATTTGCAATAATTACAAAAGGTCGATTACTGGATAAAGAACAATATGGTCCCTGAGATGCAGTTCACATTTCATGCTAATCCATTTCTTAATTTTTGATGTCATCTTTTTTATAATTTCACATGGGCCTCCTTTTAATCCATTTTTCAACAATTTACTTCAAAATATTCATATCAACTTTCAACACCCAAATATCAAGAAAAAAAAAACATCCTATTTTTTTATCTCATTTTCAATTTATCATTTTTTTTCATTTATTTCTCAATTTTATCACTTTTTCCACTGTGCTCCTTTTCAGTCTCCAATGCAACGTTCAAATAACAAGTGAGAATGTAAAACATTAATCAAAAATCTAAGACTTATTTACATATTATAGATTTAAAATCAAGAAAATTTTATTATAATTTAATAAAAACTCAAAATTTAATTTATTATCCATCTGACTTATATATGAGTACATATATTATAAATTTTAGTGTATATTTAAGATATTTATATGTATAAAAATAAGCGATAATTTTTTATATAAAATAATAACATGTATACATAACAGAGTAATAATCTATTTCAGATTGTTGTTTTCCTGCTCATTTTGGATGCAGATTCAGGCTGTAGGTTGATTGCCCAGAGAGGGTTCCGGTCTGCTGCTGATTCTGAATATGTTGTTGTTTTATTGTTTTTGGATGCTGTAATCTGGTTTTTCTTTTATTTTTTTATGCTGTTTGCAGCCGTTTCTTCTTGTGTATTGCAGGTGGTTGCTATTTGTTGAGATTCACACAGTGAATTTTGCTAGTTGTAATCACTTTGGTTGTAGCTTTTCTGTTTCTCTATTTGTCTCTGCTTTTTTAACCTGTTTTTTTTTCTGTAGTATTGTTTATTTGCAGGATGATATCTTTACTTGAGCTTTGCAGATGTTCTGGTGGCAGACTACTTCTTCTGATGGCAAACTATTATTATTTCAACTCCTTTGTTCAGCTGGCAGAGGCTTCTTATCAAATGACTGCAAGTGTTTGATCTTCCTAGGTTTAATAGCCAGTCCCAGTTGTTCGATTGTGGGCTATTTGTTCATGTTTGGTGGCTGTATTACTTCTTCAGGGACCATCTTCAGCTTCTATTGTGTACAGTTTGCTGCAAAGGACTACTGCAATTTTATTTATTTTATCATTTCACTTTATTATTATTTGTTTTGCTGTTTATCGTTGGCTATTCTCTTTTGCTTACTTGACTGCTCATCCTTTCATTTTAGTTGTTTCAATAGCTTGTTGCTGTTGTTGTTGCTTGTGCTAGCTACTGTAACAGATTTGATGCAGTTTTATCACTTAAAGCTAATGCTTGAAGGAAGATTATTTTTTGATTGTGTCATTCCCTTTCTTTGTAAGGGAGTAGTACTCTTTGTTTTTTCTTTTCTTTCTTTTGTATGTATTAGGGAGTTAGTACTCCTCATTTATTTTAGTCAATCTATAGCTTGTAATTAGGTTTCTTATTTGCCAATAAGGGGCTGGATGAATAAGATTCCCCCCCTCCGTGTGAGGGTTTTTAAAAAAAAAATGTATACATAACAGATATAGATGAATCTATTGTAGCACACATTTTAATAATTAAAACAAACATTTAAATAAAATATAAAAAATATAGTTAGTCTTGACTTAACTCAAAAATCAACTTTAAACTTGATTGATTTAGACCAAATTTAACTCGAGCTTAAAATTAAAATTTAAACTGAATTTGACTAATTAAAAATTAACTCCTTAATTTGAAGAGAGAGAGAGAGAGGAGAAAGAAGTAAAGAGACTAATAAAAAAATATAACAAAAATAAAAGACATGTATTATGGCAAATATTAAGTTAAATTATTAGATTGCAGATCAAATTTATTTGAAATATTGAAGTAAATTGAAAACTCAAATCTGTTATAACTATGATTTTAAGCTTCATTAAAATTAAGTTTATTAATTTCGATCAAAATTAAAATTAGATTGTTTTGTTTCGAACGAAATTCTAAAGTATTTAGGATAAAACTTTTAAAATTTTAGAATTTTCAGTTAAAAATTAAAGATCATAATATGTATTATATTGAAATTATAGAAATAAAAGTATTAAATTTTTTAAAAATGTCAAAACTAATATTTATAATATGCGAGCAAAATCAAAATCGATAATTGAAACTATGTTAGAGTTGGCCAAAAAGAGCACAAAATAAATATAAGTCTCTATAAAAGATCAGCTAAATTACATGGACCTAAATGTAATTTACTCTATGCTATTACTTCAATACATTGATGAGGGGGATAAGGGACTTTGGTTTCAAAATTCAAAAATTTAGATAGGGAGGGAAATATTTAATTTAATGATTATGAAAATTGAAACGTAATTTAAATTAACCTACAAAAATAGAGAATTATTTAAAAAAATATTTTATTTTTAAATTTAATAAAAAAAAATTATTTTAGTATTAAAAAATATGTAAAATATAAAATAATTTTAATTATAATATTCGTATTTATGTTGATTGTGAAATAAATTAATTTTTTATACTTAAAATTTATATTGAAAAAAAAATTATCGTAATTTAGAATTTAATTTTTATTTGAAATATAAATATAATCTAAAATTAGCATTCACGTGGCTTAATGTTTTTATATTAAATATTAAATTACTATAATTAGTGGATTTCAATAATTTATTAATTAAATTTGATTAATTGGTGAGAGACTTGGCGGGCCCTACAGGCACGATATCTATGAAATAAAAAAAATTATATGAATTAAAATTATACGAAACTAATATTGTTAATTTCATACAAAAATCAAAAATTATTTGAAAATTAAATTAAATTTTATATCGAATTGAGCTAGAAATTGAATTAATTAAAAAATTCAAATATATTATATTTATATAAAAGTGAATTTAATATATTAATTTTTTATAATATCCGAATGAACGGTTTCTTATAGAGCTTCCTTTATAACATTTTTAGTCCAATAGATTTACTGCAGATTATTTTTTTTTAATAATTATATTAAAATAAATGACTATAATTTACGATAATTGAATAAAAAAAAAATTATGCATAAAATTTAATTGAAAAATTAAAAAATTAATTAAAAGTCAGATTAATTTTATCCGAATCGATAACAAATAACTAGATCTAGCATGATTCGAGATCAGGTCAAACTCTTTTTATCTACACTTTAGATCAAATTAATCTAAAGTTAAATCAGCTTGAGATTAAATCGTTAACAATCTTATACAGAGCGAAATTGTGCGAAAATAGTATTTTCGCGATGGTTCACACTCTACACTTTATTTAGGTCGGCACTATATCGCAGCTGTCATGCACTCGTTAGGCACCGAACTACTAAGGTGACGAGTAGACTGTTTGAATGTAATAATTTTTTTTTTTTTTTTACTGCACGGTGATTTATGAAATAATAATCACATAATTTAGAGATTTACCTTCACATGCATGAAAATTAATTGGGGCTTTTATATACAGACATGAAATTTATACGAAATTATATATTTCAGCATTAATTTGTAAATATTACCACTATCACAGCATATTCATTATAGGCTCTGATTGACCATTATAACGACTCTGTGAAATATGTGAAATGCGTAAAATTTAAATGAATATGGTGTGACAGTGGTAATATTTACAAATTGATAGTGAAATGCGTAATTTTATATAAATTTTATATCCTGTATGTAAAACCCCAAATTAAATTAATTTAACTATTAAACACTGAATTTTCAAAAAACAAAAACAATTAAACACTGGAAAACTTACTGATTTACGTAGTAATCACCCAATTTTTCATTTTTGTGATTTTTTATGTAACAAATAAATCAAAAAAATCAGAAATGGTCTCTATGTTGGATGTCACATATCGATATAAATATTCCTCAACAGTAAATTAATCGATGAGAGTTTTGAGTGTTCCGAGCATGAAAATAATCTTGTGCAGACGAGGAAAGAACTTTTGAGCACAATATGTATTAAATTCGTTTAACATATAGTCTTAAAATCGATCGGTTGAAGATCTTGATTATACTGAAGTATATATGTATAGTTCGGCGCCAAATGAAATGTAAATGAAAGCATCGCCAATTTGAAAAACATAAACACTATTTAGTCAAATTAACTTTGTCAAAAAGACGGCCTCTACCCGATCTGACCCAAATTAATCCAGATTTCTAATTAGTTGCCCAGCTTATAGTAACGGTAAGAATTAAGTTTATGAACGTTAAAATACATTATATTCTATTTATTTTCAATTTTTTATATGATTATTTTTATCAAAGAAGAGTGTATTTGTGACTCCTGTGGTTAATGAGAGCGGGCAGTATTTGTAGGGTGATGTCCCAAAAGAAGGACATCGCTGATATAGAGTGTGAGTCTTAACAAGCTTCTAGGTCAAATAATAAGTGATGAGAGAGCGCAGGAATGAATTGACCTACACCAGAAAATGAGGGAGATCCTGAACTGTATAAGTAGGTAATGTGATTTAAAATAGTAGAGGCGCTTTTTGAGACAAAATCGTGAGGCTAATAATAAAAAACTCCATAGTTAAGCATACTTAGACTGGAATAGCATGTAGTTTTCGTAAAATTAAAGTAAATAATATCTCTATAATGGGATCACAGAATATTACAATATTGATAATTGGTTTTTTATGTTATCTGATATTAAAAATTAAATTTTTTTTCTCCAAACAAAGTTAAAAAAATATATAATATTATTATTTGTTCTCATCAAGTTGCCAAAAGTTCTTTGAGCACTACAAGGACAAATAGAAGAGATGATATTAAATATATGCAATTCATATTATCATTAATATGTTTAAGATATAATATTATGAATAAAACAAATTTAAATTCAATAAATTTGAAAATAATATAATAACATGATTCTTCATCAAGTTTAAATTTTTGTGCTGATTTTTGTAAGAACTTTGTCACCCATTTTTATTAATATTTTTACATATTTTATATTCAAAAAAATGGAATGTTGCAATTTGGACTTAAAATAAGAACTTTTTCCATATTAAATAAATGAGGCACAGGATTATGGATCATTTTCTTTTTGGCTCTAGAATCTATTTTGCTCATGTGGCTTCCAACAAATAAATTGAAAGTAAATTAAACAATATCGACTCGTCCCATTAAACCGTCCCAACCCGTTCCTAATGAGACGGGCATGAGTACTTAAATTTAACCCATGATTTGCGACCCGCCACGCCCCGTTAAAAAATGGGGTGGGTTCGGTACGAGTCAATCATACACCTCCCGCCCTGTACCCAACTTGATGTAACTCAAAAATTTTAAAAATCTAATATACAAATGTTGCATTCCATGAAATTACTTTATTTTACTTTTCATAGTAATTTAAATTTACTTTTTTAAGCATTTATGTTTAGAGTAAGAGTAAATTATAAGTAGGTCCTTGTTATTTGATCATATGTGTAAGTAGGTCCTACTTTTTAAAAATTGATTAAATTTGTCTATTAGTTTTAGGTAATGTGCAACTAGGTCCAAAATTTAAATTTGATAGTAAAAAAAATTTGTGAAATGATATTTTTACCCTTAAAAGAGAGAGAGAGAGAAAGAGAGAGAATCTTAAAATTTTAGAATAATATGGAGAATGAGTAAAACAATCTGAGGATAAAATAGTAAAAAGCCAGCAAATTTCAGACGTGAGACCAAACTGCAGTGCAAATACAAACTCGGGAACCCAAATCTAGGCTTTTCAAAATATGAGACTTATTTACAGTATCATTCTAACTTCAAGGGCCCCTGTGTAATTTACCTTTTTAGTTTTTTTGAAATTTCTCTATGAAGGAAACTATTTATTTTTTTTACTTTATTAAGTAAATTCAAGTTGATATCAGCTGTTCTTTATGTCCATATATATTACTCATCTGTAATAGTTCAGGGCTAAAATAGTCATATCAAAAAAAATTATTTTATCTACAAAATGAAAAAATATTTATATTTCATTTATATTAAATTTAATATTAAATAATTATTTTATTTTACATTTAATATAATTTTAAT
>JAEMOT010002539.1:35738-89502 GCA_019297695.1 Apostasia ramifera | reverse complement strand
CTATATAATTGTCTTTCTCCTTCTTTAGTGTCTAGCTTCTTATATAAATCCTCAAGAGCCATATTTTTTGCAATGCTTACTGCTTTCTTAGACTCTCGTCGAGCCACTTTATATTTCTCCCACTTATCATTATTTTTGTTTTATTATTAAGTATATGAAATAAAATAAAATTTTTATATTGAAGTTTGGGTAAAATGTAATAAAAATTTATTTTATTTATTTATTATTATTATTATTTTAATCTAGTATTATTTTAGTTTTGAGTAGGACTAAAATAGTCTTAGAATTAAATAAAATATATTTAAAATATGATATGATATATATATATATAAATTTAGAGATTAAATAAATAAAAAATCATTTTTAAGAATAATATATGTAATTTTTTCTTAAAACTCACATTACATTCACACAAAGTTTAAATTTTATTTCACTTTTTATGCACATTTAAAAAAATAATTTCAATTTTTTATAAATTTTAAAATAAAAATATTATATCAAAAAATATTTTTATTTCAATTGAAAATAAATACACGAACAACAAGTAGCTTCTGTATGTTAATATTTATTTTTGCAATGAATAGTTTCAGAAAAATGCGATGGATGTCAAACTAGCTTGTTATTATTTAGGTATAAATATAAGATATAAAATTAAATTAAAATTTTATGATATATAATTATTATTTATTATAATTAAATTTTAATATTAAAATGTGTGTGTGGTGTGATAAATCGTAATAAAGTTGTACTTGTTATATGAACGCATTCAATTAACAGCTTTCGTGGGCCGTGGAGAGTGGCCCATGATTCTGGGCCGGGCCGACAATTTTGGGCCCATCTTCTCTCACAGCTAACGCCTATGACGGGTTTAAGCGGCTTCCGCTGCTAGGGTTTTTCCCCGTTCGCTGGAAGCCGCGTCCCAACTCTCTCCCCATTCCATTTCTCAACCACTTCGAGGAGCAGCATCAGCTCCGATGGCGGCCGGCGGCGGTCAGGCGGTATCCTTTCTCACAAACGTGGCCCGCGCGGCGGTAGGGCTCGGCGTCAGTGCCTCCGTCCTCAGCGCATCCCTGTACACTGTCGACGGCGGCGAGCGAGCCGTTCTCTTCGACCGCTTCCGCGGAGTCCTTGATGAGACCATTGGGGAGGGCACCCATTTCCTCATCCCCTGGCTCCAGAAACCCTACATATTTGATATCCGTACCCGCCCTCACACCTTCACTTCCAACTCCGGCACCAAGGATCTGCAGATGGTGAACCTCACTCTCCGCCTGCTCTCCAGGCCGGATGTCCCCATGCTCCCCACTATCTTCAAGTCCCTCGGTACGGAGTACGACGAGAAGGTTCTCCCTTCCATTGGCAACGAGGTCTTGAAAGCCGTCGTTGCACAGTTCAACGCAGATCAGCTCCTCACGGAGCGTCCGCACGTCTCCGCGCTGGTCCGCGATGCCCTGATCCGCCGTGCCCGTGACTTCCACATCGTTCTGGACGACGTCGCCATTACTCACCTTTCTTACGGAACCGAGTTCTCCATCGCCGTTGAGAAGAAGCAGGTCGCCCAGCAGGAAGCAGAGCGCTCCAAGTTTCTCGTCGCGCGCGCCGAGCAAGAGCGCAGAGCCGCTGTTATCCGCGCCGAGGGAGAGAGCGAAGCTGCTAAGCTCATCTCGGAAGCCACTGCTTCTGCGGGCACTGGGCTCCTCGAGCTTAGGAGGATTGAGGCCGCGAGGGAGATCGCAGCCACCCTTGCCAAGTCTCCCAATGTTGCTTACCTGCCAGGTGGGAATAACATGCTATTCGGGTTAAACCCTACCAGCATGGGCCAGGGGCGTTGAAGATCCGATAATGGTTACTTTTTCTTTATCATGTTTTACATTGAAGTTCCTGATGATGCTTCATTTGTGAGAAACTATATCCCTTTCTTCCTTTATCCTTCCCACTGGATTATAAGTAATCTGTGCTTCTTAAAATTGTTCATGCCAGGTCGATAAACATGCGTGACTTTTATGATTTTTGGTGGGACGTAGGGTTTACTAAACTTTGATGAAAAACAATTGAATTTGCTGCTTTAGATGGGCTTATTCATCTACGTTTTATGCATGTGTTGAAATATATTGTCATTTGAGGTTTTGAATCTATTTTTATGCTCCTGTCTATCTAATGCTCAACAAATGTTTCTTGTTATTTGTTTCCTTCACTCAACTTCGTTCATGCTTTATAGGTAACAGATGTTAACTAGACTTGCATTTTCTTGCATTTATGTATATTATTTTCAAATTCTTTTGAGCCTGCATAGTATGTTCTGAATCATTGTAGTTTCACGTGAAATAATTAAATATAAACATTGTTCTCTTATTATTTTTAAGCTTCATTCACTATTATCTGTTCCCTTGCTTGCACTAAGCAGTGTTGTGATAGCTTGAAATCAGATAAATTGTCTGGCCATACATTTTGTCATGATGCAAGAATTCTTGTTCTGTGTTCTCTTCTTGTTAAGAGATTAGACTTTAGAGCTTTTCCTTATAGAAGTAGGAAACTTAAAAGTTGATGAAATACAATTTGGGTAAAGATGAATGCAACTTGAATACATCTGTTCTCACTGAACATGAGAGACATTAATTGACGAATCCCTGAATGAGGTAACACATCAAGTTTTATAAACTGTTTTGTGTTCATCACCCACTTATTATGAAACGAGTAAATCTAGTTTGGAGATGGATGTGTTCTATTCTATACTTCATTTTCATTATATTCTGAGGTTCAAAAATGTCGAGAACATGCTTATCTGGTGGCTGTTATTTTTTTGCCTTGGGTGCTTAGACAAAATGAGGGACTACCCATATGACATCATGACATGTTATAAATTGTGTAGGTAAATGACATCTCAGGCAAAATGTTATGACATCCTTAGAAATTTCATCTCACCGACTCTGAAGTGTAGGTAAATTGCTGTTTGAGCACTTTACATGTTATTATCTTCCTTCTATTATTCTCTTCAGTTGAATGTACTATGAACGTATTCAAAATATGTTAAGGACAACTTAGAAGGAGATAAATTGTAGAAATGAACTTCATAACATGTTATACTGCTTGGTGTTATTCAGTAGCTTCAGTTAGATCATATGCTCTGTCATCCAGTCTCAGTGTCTCGAAACGGCGAAAGCTTGTAAGGGACTTAAATAGGAACAAAAGCGTGGATGAATTTGGCTTGTGGATATTAAACGTAGGGAAGCTGGCATTTGTTTGCGTACAAGATATTATACAGTTTATGCTTCCTAATGCATTGCATTTAAGTCTCTATTTAGGGATGTGGTCCTTTCTCTGTAACAGTGCCCTCTTACTTAATGATAGAATCTATATAAGACTCCGTTAGTGGGATATTGAGAGAGAAATTGATTTTATGTGGTTGATGGGTGCTAATGTTATTCGCAGAATGACAAATAATGATATGTTGAAAGAATCTAAAGGTAATGCTCAAAACAATTAAAATGTTTGATAGTGGAAATACGATGTACAAAAAAAGATTAAATAGAAGAATATATGTTACAAAGATTAGTTTGAATGCAAAAATACAGAGAACTTAGAGAAATATATATTGGCCCGATGAGAGTGAAAGCAATCTATATAAGAAATTGCAAGATTTACTGTAAAAGATATTTATTTGTTGAGAGATTTAATAGAGAAGTTTAAAGAGGGAAAAGAAGATCTGCATTTTATTTTTATTGATTTAGAGATAGTTTATAATAAAATCTCAAAAAAAATGCCTTGAAGAATTTTGAAAGTTTGCATTGCTTGCATTTAGGTTATTAAAGATGTGTATAAAGGAGTTGTTATTTATGTTTGGATATAAAAGGGATTAGTTGAGGATTTTCATATTACAATTGGTTTACACTATGACTTGCTTCTTAAGCCCATATCTCTTTATATTAGTTATAGAGGTCTGACTGTCTACATTCAAGAGGTGGTGCTTTGGTATATATGCCTTTCGCAGATAATATTCATTTATTAATAAAACGAGATGAGGCCAGAGAAATTTAAATTATGAAAAAATATCTTAGAGTTTAAAGATTTTTATTTTATCTTATTAGATCTAAAATCGAATATATGAAGTGCAACCTCATAGGAGGGAGAGGGGGGGGAGAGGGGAAGAGAGATGAGAGAGGAAAGGGGAAACAAAGTTAGTGAGAGAGAGGGGGAGGGGTGTGTGTCTCCGCTGCCTGCTCTCCGAGGGGATTAGGAGAGAAGAGAGAGGAGATGGAGAGGAGAGGGGGGACTGCTCGCCCCCTACCCACTCGGCCTGCTCCTATCAGGGGAGAGAGAGAGAGGAGGGGGGACCCAACTAGAAGAGAGGAGAGGTGTAAAAATGATATTTAAAAATTTTAATAATAAAAATTAGATAAGGAATCTAATTAATACATTATGTCATTTAGCGACTCAAATGTTAAAAATTTAAAATCATGAATTTCAATAACCTGGATTTTTTTTTTTGTTTTGTTTTTTTATGGTGCTTTTTTGTTTTAACTTTTGAAGACTAATATCCCTTCAGAATATTTTACTGTAGAAATTGATGGATTATAGTTTTTGCTTGAATTTTGTTGATAAATAAATCCATTTAGCAAAATCAGTATCTGCTAATTTGTTGAAGTCTCATGCTTTTAGTGCATTTTCGCTATCACTGATTCTTTTCAAATGCTGTGTTTATCTCCACATGACAAATCTGTTTTTATATGTAATGCATTTTAGGATAATAAAATGAATAATAACAAAATTGGGGGCATCTATTTTTTTTTTAAATGTGGTTAAGTCTTTTAGATGTTTTAATATTTAGATGTTATTTTTAAGCGATAATTTTATAAAATTATTTATACATGTTATTAAATTAAATTATTATTATTTAAAAAAAAATGATATAAATTATGATAAAATTGAATTAAATGATGTAAATATTTTGCCCTGTTGAGGAATTATATAAATTAGTATATTTTTGAGGAAATAAAATTCAAAAGTTTGTTGTGCCATGTATGCATAATACAAATAAAATAATCTAAGGCCATTGAAATAAAATGTAATTTATTTGCCACTCAATTAAGACTAGTATCAAAAACACATCTTCATGTAATATTTGAGGCCTTGATTACATAGAGGAAAAGCTCTTATATCTTTGAAGTGACAATTAGAGGCAGGCAAATTTTCCTTCTAAACAAAAGCATCATTCCATAAATCCAATCCATGTTCTTAAAAAAGTTTAATAACAAACTTCTTATTATATTATTGTACATAATTTTTAAAACATAATTTTATTTAAAATTAACTTCAATTTGATTAAACATCCTACACCATAATTTTACATTTTGCTGAAATTAATCAATTTTATTTCAATGTTAGCTAAAGATCAATTTAAAATTCATCAGTTTCATTCCAATCAAAACTCACATTCATTCTCAAGACAATTTAATAAAATTTAAAGTTTCGTCAAACATTAAAAAAAAGACATAACAAAAATTATATCAAAACAATGCAAACAAAAACTATCAAAACTATCAAATTTCCAAAATGGATACATCCAAGTGAAACCAAAAGCGAAACCAACTTTTAAAACCATGACACTGGCAAATGGCTATTCCAAAAATTAAAGATCATCCAATCAAAATTCAGGTGAACATTCAATCTCTCATTTCCACTTGAGGTCTCATGCTTGGAATCAATCACAAAACCCGTACTTAAATTTTCAGTTACATATCATCAACCCACTGACATTTCAGACTGAAGAATAAAACCCAAAAATATAAATAAAAACAGATCGCAGCTCACATAAATCCTGTTTTTCTTGCGTACAGCTGAAGTTAATTAAGAAACACATGCAACAAAAATCATATTTCCAATCAGGTTTGAAGTTGGGTAAGGTGAGTGAGTAGATGTCATTTAAAATGAAACCAAGCCCGACCAATGAACTTGAACTCGAAATGAAATGCCTATTTTCCACTTCATACGAAGGCCAAGCAAAAGAAAGACGATGAAATATCCAGTTTTATTCTTCTTCTGTCAAAATCTGCAGGAAGTTAAAACATGCAGAACAAGAAGGAAATCTCCAGAAAACACAACCGAAGCATCTCTTTATACAGCAATATAAATAATACCAGGCAAGACAATTAAGATGTGTTCATGGCTTCCGCATGGTACTTTTCCAGTTCTTTGTCCAGCTGTTCTGATGATTTCTCAACTGGCAGCTTCCTGCGGCGACCTCGAACTCCCCCACGACTGCCACTACGACTGCCAAGGACAACACGGCGGGGGCCGAATAAGCCTCGACCGCGACCCTGGCCACGACCACGTTGAAAGCCGTCTCGTTTTAATCTGTTGATTGAAGAGCATCACCAAAAAAAAAAAAAAACAGAATCACCTTAAATTCTTAACTAGTAACAAATATAAACATTTACCAAAAAGTATCTTGAAGGAGGACCCAATCATCTTAAATTCTTAACTAGTAACAAATATAACTCTCAACTTTGTAGCACATACAAGCATCATTTTTTAAGGGTAAACACCATCCAAGTCATTGAGGTTAGGGGTAATATCAAGTAGGCCCATGACTTCAAAACAAATATAGTCCCTGAGATCAATAAATTTTTTTTAAAAAAACTTCTAAAATAATTTATTTCAATTAGATTTTTTTTAAAAGCTTCTAAAAAATTTATTTCTAAATTAAATTTTTAAATATAAAATGACAAAATGCCCTTTCCCCTCTCTCCCTTCTCCCCTTGTTGCTGTCTCGCCGTCACATTGCTCTGCTGCAGCCACAACATTCGCCGGGGTGCTAGCAGTCACACAAGGCCGCTGCATAGGGCACTTGAGAGTGACGCTCTTGCAAGGGCCATGCGCAAGACCCCGTGCAACTGTCGCGCTCACAAGCAACATGCTCCTAGGTGCCACGCGTGGCATCTCCTTGTCGGCAGCTGCTAACACAGCGATGGCCGCAGAGCGATGTGGCGGCAAGGGTGGTAGCAAGGAGGGGAAGAAAAGGGACAATATTTTTCTCATTTTATATTTTAAAATTTCAATTTAAAAATAAATTGTGTTAGAATTTAAAAAAAGACCCGACTGAAATAAAATATCAAGCTTAGGAATTTCATTGAAAGATTTGAAATTATGAACGTAGTTGATATTACTCTCTGACCTCAAGAACCTAGATAATATTTATCCTTTCTTTAAATACCACAAAACATCATGGGAGCTTATTTTGTAGTGCTTCAAAAATAACTATGTTTTGGTAAATGGTGGGGGTAAGAGATCATATCTAATTAGATAATTAAATCTAGGTAAATCTCTCGGGTCTCTAAGACTAATGGGTAATATCACGTAGGCCTGCGATTTCAAAAAGACTCATTCGGGTCCCTGAGATTCAACATATTTTTCAATTTGATCCTTCTGCCAAATAAAATTATTCATATATATGTATGGAATGATGTTTTATTTTTCAAAAGTAAACTCGCAATCCCCTCTCCCCCTCGAGCACGAAATTGGCTAGAAATACCGCAATGAGTCATATTTTGCTTTGCATCTATTTTGAACACGCTCCTTACAAGAAGTTTAGGGATTCTTTGAATCAATTTGATGAGGGAGAAAGGAAAAGGCTAGGTCTCATTAGATAATCAAGCTGAATCAATGCTCCCTCCCCCACTCCCCCTTTTTATTCTGCACTGCTGGGAAGAAATTGTTGCAAACGGCCACCCGATGTCAGATCTCTCAAGCCATCTATGACAATAGAGGTGCAACTCGATCCAATTCGAATTGATTCTATGTGAAACTTAGATCCAAACCAACTAAAGTCGGTTCCATAATTTAAGAACTGGAACCAAGTTCACTAGAATTCAATTCAGGTCGGTTCCAACCTTAAAGCTATTTATAAATTCTCATTTTTTCAATTTAATATTATTCTAGTTTCATGCTTCCATGCTTTCAACAAACAACAACAACAACCAAGACTTAATCCCACTAGGTGGGGTCGGCTACATGAATCCTTTATTTCCATTGCTTCCATGCTTTCAACAAAATAAAAATAGAAAAACCTCAAAACATAATTAACTATAAATATTTAGATAAATACCACAACAAAATAAGGGCTCAAATAATATCCAATCAAGATTGCACAAATATTCCTACCTATAAATATTTAGATAAATACCACAACAAAATAAAAAATCAAATAAAATCCAATCAAGATTGCACAAATATTTCTATACCAAGTTTAATCAAAAATCACATTTAATAAATGAAGCTAACAAAGTGATAATCCAAATGTAGGAAGATCAGTTCTGATTTACCTGAATAATAGAACTAAGAACTAACCTGAGTCATCCGCTTCTAGTTATTTTAGAACTAAACCCAAACCAAGCTGAATGGAAACCAAACTGAATTGATCGGTTCAATTCGATTCCGAGTTGGGTTTTCGGTTCTCGAGATAACTTTGCACACACTTGTATGATAGTTTTCGCTCAATAGAATAGAAGAGAGAGGGGCAAAGGGAGAGGAGAGGAGTGGAGCGGGGGGTGAGAGGGCTTGCCAGATATATCCCATCGCTTATGGGGAAGGATGAATCCAGTGCCAATAGTAAAGAAAAAAGAGAGAAAAGTGAAAAAGGAGAAAGTGAGCATTTTAGTAACTTAATAAAAATCAATAAAAATTCACGTTTTTAATCATGTAAGTGACGAAAGCTATTCAAAAGGATGAAAAATATTTAAGTTGACCTCAGGGACAATTTGAAAAAATTAACAAGACTTGGGGACCCAAATAAGTTTTTTTAAAATAATAGGCCTACATAATATTACTCTTCAGCCTCAGGAACTTGAATGATATTTAGCCTCAAATTGCATCATCAATATCATAGATATAGAAAAATCTTTCATACATCAAATTGTATCATCCAGTGATATCAAGTGAACCAAATCTGAGCTGATTACAGTGGTACACTTATTAAAGCATTAAAATTCATTTGACATAGGAGATTGTGATTTACATCTGGTTAATATGTCTTCCCGATTATGAATTTTATAATAAAGAAAAAGATTCCAATGCGATATTGAAAGTAACTTGACTGCCACATAGGATTACCAGAACAAGATGAGTGATCTACAAAATACATAATTTAAGGACATTTTCAGCAGACTAGACCCAAAAAGCTCACTTGAGACAACTAAATGTGCTCATGCCACTTAGAGTTGGTCAGCATTACAATCATTTCGATGCAACTCAGCGCCACTGAGCTTGAAATAAAGCTGATGCAACTCGAATTCAAATCAGCTCTGCTTGAGTTAATTTAGGAAAACGTGTGCTCAAGCATCCACACTACGGAATTAAATCTGTTTAATACCATAATGATTGATTTTAATTTATGAAAACTCCTTCAGAGGGAAGAGACGGTTATAATCATGCCCTGAACACCGAAATGTTATATCACAGCATAAGGCTACAATGACAGAAAAGATTATATTCACAATAAAATCTATAAAAGAAAAACTGTTCTATGAGTGGCGTTCATCCCACTATATTGCAAGCTTTGAGTACATAAGCAAACAAACTTTTAAAAGATTGGAAGCCTGAGTCTGAGAACTCACCCAGCAACTTGGTTGAAGGATGATGATGGAGCACCTTGGCCAAATTCCGGCCTAAATAGAAACCAAATGCATCAGACAAACAAAACTAAATAATTGTTAATATGTAGGTGTGATTTTACAGTGAAATAAAAAACACCAGAGTACAGAGAGAATAGAATAATAATTTTACTAGCATAAAATTACTGTTAAGGAAAATATTGCTGTAAAATGTTTCACAAATCTTCAACTTCTCAGGCATATATGAGGACCTTCATTACTAAGAGCTGCATAACAGTATGGAGTTAGCTAGACAAAGCAAAGTAAGAAACATGAGCTATAAAAGAAAGTTGTATCCATTTATAGCTAGGAAGTTTTTGTACTCAATTTTAATCCAACCATATGCCACACTGCCTCACTAACGGATGCTTCAGCAGCATGTTGCTCCTTTTTTCTTTCTCTTTGGCCATATTGCAAAGAAAGGCACGATTCTCCAAATGACTTAATTTGATTGAAGCTACAGAAACAGCTTCACATAAAGACTATGTATTCAAGATAAGATGAATCGCAAAGAACCAAGAAAGCAAAGGCTTTTATACTCAGTGGTATAAAAATGAGAAATTCTAGAATTCCCTACTTTTCTATTAATGTTTACTATGCATTTGTTGGTGATAGAGAAAGTGTATTTCTTTTTTTTTTATTCTGAGAAAGTGTATTTCTTAAAATAACTAATTCTATCAAAACAAGACAATAATAGAGAAAGTGTATTTCTTAAAATAACTAATTCTGCCAAAACAATACCTGTTAATATTCCAATAAAGTTTCAAGCATTGAACCATAATTTGTGCAACTGTAAAATATATAGATGGAGTTTAACTAGATAGCATAACAGTCACTTCAAATATAAATCACCTGTCCCTATAGTCTACAATTTCATAATTGCTCCAATCAAGTATTATGGTTCACTAAATCATCAATTAGGACCAATTTATCATTTGCATTTAAGTGAGGTTACATTGTGCCGCTTTTCTTCTAAACACGTGTTCATGACATCCCTCCCTCCCTCTCTCCTCGGTCACTTTAAATATAAATCACATGTCCCTATAGTTTACATTTTCTAAACACTTGTTCATGACCTCCCACCCTCCCTCCCTCTCTCTCTGTGGAAGCAAGAGTAAGGAATTGATAACTTTTTGTGTGTTAGATCAAAACTCTTTTCTTCTCGAGGGCAATGGGCTCTATCTATAGTTGAGGGTGGCAAGGAAACCGATGGGGGAGCACCAATGGATCCCGCAACTTCCAATTAATACCTTTCTAATAATAAACAATATGTTATCACGCTTCTTGATCAGGTGAGAAACCAAACAATTGATTGTGGAACTTACCATTTAAACGGGCCATAGGAAAATCAATACGAGCAACAAGATGTTGATGTGCGATAGTTCTGTTGACTAGGCTTAACTATTGGCAGAAAACACAGAGAGATGCAAAGGATAGACACTTGGAGAAAAGAAGCTTCGTGATCACAGGGATCGAACTTGGCATCCCAAGGTTTGCCAAAATCCCCTACTCATGCTAGCTCCTCAAGTTTGACCATGACTTTCTTGGATCTTAAAGGAACATCAACCGTCAATTACCTCATGGTCAAAATGACATTAATTTGTTTGAATCCTATGATGAATGAAGAAATTCTATCTGCAGTTTGATGGAATTCAGATTAACCAAGCACGTCGTGATGTCGATTGAAGCCTTTGAACTTCACCTTGAATACACTCTAACAATTCCTCTTCTTCAAAACTTTCCATCATTTTAAGTATTATGTTACCTTTGATCAATGGGTAGGAATTTTATACCTCTACGGACTTCTCAGAAAATCTTCCGCGATCTTTAGCACTTTGGTTTTCCTTGCTGCCGCACTAGTCAAAGTCGTTAATCCCTACACGTGCAATGAATAAACGCCTTCCTCAGCATGCACCTTATTTGTACTGGCTCCCCAGTGACTTTGGACATGGGGGATTTCCCTTATGAGTAGTTGAATTACTGGAAGCATATGCTTTCATCCTCTTCCTAATCAAGGATTTTGGAAGCACAAATACGACGTAGGGACATAGGGATTGACATGACACGGCACTCTAGGTAACTTCCTAAATTACAAGAGATAGACAATTTAGAACACGCCGCAATGTGCTTACAAAAAAAACTCTTTTGGCCCCACTTCGCTAGCTTTGTATTATCGCCTCTTAAAATGTTTTTTTTTAAGCCAATGTCTCATTAGGGAAAGGCTAGACTAAAGGTACTCATGTTTTTCAGCAAAGGTTGGAAAAGGACACTGTAGCCAGACCACCATCCTCTCTTATACATTTTGACTCAAATTTAGCGTGGAACAAGGGTTTGAATCAAAAGAAATCCGAAGCAATTTCATTCGATTTGTTATGATTTAGATGACGAAAAAAACCAACAAGCAACAAGCCTAGGTTGTGTTGTCATAGCGTGCTCGAATAATAAGAAAAAACTCCTGTCGTTGCCAGAAGGTAATATGATAGCCTATTTTTTTATCGGATATTCACTGCTCGATTGCTTCTCTCCAATCCATAATTATAGGTCCCCTAGGCCCTACCTTTCTTTTCAGAGTACCCTCCCACAAAACATTGGGATGTATAGAGGTGTGTGCTTCCTTATCGAGGATTAAGGAGAGTCACTTGGTAACACTTCTTCAAACATACCAAAGATGTTATCCACTTCGTTCTAAAGGTTGTCCATCTCCGAGTAAAGACACCCTAATCTCCACTCAGAAAAAGCTTTTCATATCGAGCCTAACGAATTTAGATGAAACAAACTCCTTTAGCCCTAACACTGCATTTAAAATTTGAGAAGCCTTACATGTCCTACAGTGACTAATTAGTGATCACTGATCAACTACCTTCACATGAAATGCTCACATCAAGCTGGTCGGGAGCTGCAATCACACAAAAATTGATCCAACAATCTGAGCTATCCATGTGGCATTTCGTTAAATCAGGTCTAATTCACTAAACATGGGCATTCCAATCGGCTCAAGACAAGCCATAATTTTTTAACCCTTCGAGCACTAATAAAGGAACTTGAAATTCATCGCGCTAGCCAGGAAACTTTGTGGAAGCCATTTTCGGTCTTCCAAGAAGCATCTGGTAAAAGGGGAAGTGAAAGGCTCTCATGCTTTAAGTTTCCTCTCTAAACCTCGTCTCAGAAGGTTTTACCAAGACTAAGCAAAACTTCAAAACAACAAGACAAATATCTAATGAAAGATCTTGCTACTACCAAAATCCAAATATTTGAATTAGAGACTATCTCGAAGAAGGCAACAAGCGCGAAGTCATCTATAAAAAGAGAATTGTAAACCAAGTCCTCGTATACAAAGGATAAATTGATAGATATGGCACTGAACATTGTCAAAATCACCCAACAATTGACCTCTACCCATTCTGAGTTCACTTAATAGTTGACATTGATCTAAAGGGGAAATAAGACATGATTAATCATAAGTGTTGTGCCCAGCGAGAATTACACGAAACCAAAGCCAGGGAAAACACCTTGAGGATTGAAGTGGCGAGCTTATGATCAATAACCAACAGAGCTGGCTCCGGTCTCGACAACATTGGGATGACTTGGTCCAATTGTCAAGAGGACGCTGAAGGTGTTATAGGATTCGTTGTTTGGAAACTACAAAAAATCTAATGACCTTTAACTTCTTTCTACATATGCTTGTCCATACCGCCCCAATACTATTTGTCCTTCCCAAAAGTGCCTATATTGGCTGGCACTCAAGATCCTAGAGACTTTCAAGAATCAAACCTCAAAGAAGTATATATAATTGTCATTGACCAACAAGAGATTCAAAGGGAACTTCAGGACTAAAGTATTGCATTTTCCTGTGAAGTTGGGTAAAACAATAATACCACTAGAAGGAGGAAAAGATGTCCTATAAAGCCACTAGCATGATTAATGCATGTGGGAAGGCACTAACATTAGATCCCCCATGAGTAATTATCAATAGGATGAGTGTCAGTGGAAGCCTTTTTCGTTTTTCCTTTCCTCTTTTTTATTTTTAAACTCAGTCTTGTAAAGTGGTAAGTAAAAAAAGAAATCATAGATTAAATGAAAAGAGTTTGCATACCTTTCTTTCTATCATGAAAATTTTAAGTTGTACAATGATTTTGCGGGTTTGCTTGTCTAACATGGCATTTCTCTATAGGGCAAGTTTGAGATTTAATGTTTGCACTTCATGAGATTACCTTACAGGATAACTCGTACCCGAGGTTTGGTCAACAAAAACTCCAAAACAGGTATACCTTAGCGGGAATCGCTCCATCTTCCAGTGAATGAAGAACAACTACAAATATTGTTACAATCAATGGGCAAGATCAAAGAAAGCGATGTTCTTGGGAAAGTAGTTCCCACTTTGACTAGAAGGATTATTGCTTCTTTTGTAAATTATCACTTCTTTATATGTCAGCACAAATTTGTAGCTAAAGAGCCTGGTATCAAGGTCAACAATCATGAGCACTTTGACAAACCAAGGCTTGGGCTACAATTGCCGCTTCGCGAAGAGTGTTGCAAGTTTGAAGGATAAAGTAAGGAGTGACATTAAAGAAAAAGTCTTAAAAGAAGGCTATTGCATCTTGTAAGGGAGTCACCCCCTTTCATTCTCTGGTCTATTTGTACCCTTACCTGCCATAGGTGATGCAACAATTGGTTATTTGAGCTACAAATTTGGTTGTATGATTTATTATTTTCTGCACAATTTGACCCACCATGGCTTTGGTCTATTGTTGTGACACTCATACATGCATTTGACTATCCCTAGCCTCCTTTCATGATAGCAACAAGCTGCTATCTAGCTCTTGTCTCCCGCTTATTTGTTACAAGGGTCAAAGGGCCTACTCTTTCCAATTGTTGCCCACCCACTTTATCATCCAATGGATTCAGTGGACATGTTAGTTATGACTACTTCAACCTCCATAAATTTTCTCATTGTTTATTGCATTGAACTGCCTTATCCTTGTTCCCAAGTGAGCCGCTAGCTGCCTTGTTCTTTGCATTAATCCCTTCATGTTCCAACTATTACCCCTACATTCCCCTTAAAAGGCATTGAGCATTCCAATGGCCCACCCTACCACCTTCAAAACAAAATGAAGTGATGCCTTCATATTTGAAATGCCGATAATATTTGCCTAGTTGAACCAACTATCCAAACACCTAGTTGCAATCATTCTTGTAGATCAACTTTCACACAAACATCTATGTACAACCCCCTATGTCCACTTGTGTATCGGTCAATCAACACTGGTATTCCTGCATTGGCTATAACCATAACTAGGTTGCCATGGCTCCAACGATCAAGTAGCAACCTCGTGAATTTAACCCATAGTGGGATGGCGAATATGACGTCCGATGAAAGTCAAAATACAAGTGTTAATACATCAAAACCAACAGCCTGGCCAGCTATCATCCCTAGACCCACCCAACCACAAAGCGTTATGGTCTTCTTCACTAGCAAAGTTGATTAGAAAACACCCTTGTCTAATATCTAGCAACCGAAACCCCTCCATGCCTCCTCACTTCATCTGAGCTTCAACAGAGACAATATGGCCAAATACCAGTCCAACAAGAGCAAATTGCCACTCTTTCTTAATCTGGACTACCTTCCATATCCAATACTAAGGTCCTCTTATTATGCTTGAGAGATTTCTCTATAATGTCCCGAGGGATGGTGATCGTTCCACCACTTCTAAGTGCACCCAATCTATCCCCTTCACTAACTCTTGCTGATTTGGATGACCCCTTTCATATCCAATACCAAGATCCTCATATAATGCTTTAGGGCTTTCTCTGTAATGTCCCGAAGGATGGCGACCGTTCCACCACTTTAAGTGCACCCAATCTATCCCTTTCACTCACAAACTCTTGCTTATTTGGTATAGTATCGTACTCCCCTTTGTCACCAACTAGGGGATTATTACAAATACTTGGTGGGCACACAGATGTAGCTACATTTGGAGTAAATTTTGGGCCTAATGTTGAACTTGCTACATACTGTGACCTCCTTGCAAAGAATTCAACCCACATTCCAAGCTCACATTAGTTTTTGCATACATCACCATACATGGATTCCCCAGAGCACCTGGAGGGAATTGTATACTTGTTGTATTAATGGAGTTGTAAAATTTTTGAAACCTAAACCTAACAACTTTGCCTAGATACTTGCATAAAACAATTGCTAATTAAAATTGAGCTCACCTAACTCAACACATATCCACACATATCATCACTAACATCAACACCCAATACCTATTAAAGCTATTTGCATCTCCACCACTGTATTTAGATGTTTAGTGATCATCATCCCTTCAACCCTTTAGCCAATTTTCTCATCTCCTAATGCATTAATCAAAGCATTTGCCAACTCCACCTTCTATGGAACAGGAGTTGCTCGGCACCACCAAAAATAACCTAGGATGTCGTGGTTGGTGGTTTGGCTACGTTATGGTCCTCCTGTTGCTGGACTTCCCCTTGTTACTATGCTTCCTTCCAACTTCCCAAAAGTAGAGCTCCTGCTCCTAGATGTCCCCTTCCAACTTCCATTTCAGGTCAAGCTCCTCTCGAACTTAAATCGTGTACTGATGTAGCAATGAAACAAAGTCGCCTTGCTAACCAATAATATTAGGACAAATTTCAAAGAAAAAAATTAAAGGGGACCAAAAATGCTAGGGTTGATCTTCTCCATCTCCTCCTATTCAAAGGCACAATCCATTTTCTCCCCCGAATCCATTTGCACTGTCATCATCATGGACTGGGGACAACACCACCGGCCACTACCCCTCCTTGACCAATCCCTTCTGAAAAAGCCGAATGATCCCCTCAATTTTGAGATGGTTTCTACCCTACGCCTTTTGCTCTAGGTTAGCTACCACCTTCTCCACCTTGCTACCCCTCATTACCATCGTCAATCGTCGACCATCCACCGGTGGAGAAAGGCCCTACTCCTCTTTGCTCTGTCACTCATGAGCCCTTAAGAGGAGTTTGACCAATCAAAAGGGAGATTCCAACATTATCTACAATGATGCTTATTTATGCTGCACAAATTAGCGGAATATGACGTGATTGATTTCAGTGGTTCAGCTAGGCCAATGAAGCTAAATGACTACCAAGAAATAACATTATAGAGGGTTATACAAAAAAGGACCAAGAGAAGAATACCATATATATTAAAAAGAAATTGAGAAACAAAACCTACAAAACTAGTAGGAGCAAAAACTTTTCCAGGAAATCCAAAGAAAATAAAATATCAAAACAGCATGCAAAATAGCTATTTTATCAAATTATACAATAAAAATAATATAGATCACATAATAAAAGATCTTAATAAACAACATACGTCATAACAACTGTCCTTTTCCCCCTGCCAGCTGCACCTCCAACAACATTTACACGAGGAGTAACAGGAAGTCCCAAATTGTTGCCAATAATCTCTATCTTCATAGGTTTGCCATCAAGCTGAACATTGTTATAACGTTTTACAGCAGCAATAGCATCACTTCTCCTTGCATAGACTACCTCTGCAGATCCCTGAAACAAAAGCATTCAAATCCAATCAGCAAGATGAAATACATTATTATAAATAAATGACTTTTTAAGTATTCAAAATTATAGAATGATGAGACTAATCTAATCTCACAATGTTAGATCCACAATATTTCATCGAAGTGACCAATTATAGAAGCAGTTACCTCATATATCAACGTAGCAAGGACAAACTACACCAACATAAATGAAAGATGCAATTAGATATAAGACACAATAAGGCTGGAATGTTACAAAATAGGAAAGAGAGCATTTGTATAATGTACGCAATAATACGGAAAGGGAGATAGCTATATAGAAATAAAGAGACAAAAAGGAAGAAAAATAAATAATAGATTACAGGTGGCAACAAGTCAAATCGAGCGAGACTCAAAACTTGTCAACTTGTACTCAAAATCAAATTAAATAATTTCGATTTCGAAACAACTTGAAATGTGTTTCAAGCTGACTCAAAACCTTAGCAGATAAGCACCTTTAATTACGAATTTATATGCATGGTATAATTATAAAATTTTACTACATGAAAATGTCATGTTCCTACCTAAGGTCAAACAAAGTAATTCAGAAATAAATAATGATAAAGGGACTAAACGAATAACTTTCAGGCCAAAAATTTTAATCAACAGTAAGTAAAATCTGATAGCCTTTTATGAGAAAATAGAGAAAGGTTGCATTAAAAAAAAGGTCATTTTCTCAAATTATGCTCCTTGCTTCTTCTACAATGTCTTCTAAACAAACAAAATAGACCTTCACTTGCTAAGCAGCAGCCACATAGAATAAAAGGAGATAAGAGGACCTGTGAAGTTGAAGACGTTGAAGAGTGAGAAAGATGGAAATTATGAAAGAAGTTTCTGGGTGCAATTTCGAATGCCAGGTCATAACTATGAGATAGCGTTATAAGTAGTAGCAATTTAGGATCATTGATGCATTGGACTAGATCCAATAGCTGTTGTAAACGGGAAGACCTCTTCTTTCTCAGCCACCAGATTACCAAAAAAGCGTGCTTATAAGTTGAACCAAAATAAAGGAGAAATTGACAAGTCTGAAGCCAATGCCTACTCTATTGTTGCGTAAATCCACAGCTTTCCAGGGACGTCGAAACGTCAGCATTCTTAAACAATAATAGCATCACTAATTATAGACAGGAATTGATAAACATATATACTCGAAATAAAATTTCAGTTTGACTCAAACTGAACTAGACATTCTTGCTTGATCAAAAAAACAACTCAACTAGACATTGGGTTCAAGTCAAAAATGTGACTCAAAACTCGACTGGATCATATATGCTTCATACTTAAATTTCGAGTATTTTTGAATCAAGTAACTGAATTGAATTTCGTTCTGCACTATAATATATATATATATATAAATATAATATATGTGGTCTCTATGCCTCAGTATTCCAGAAATTTTCTACAATTTACCAAGTCAACTTCCTATGGTTAAAGTATGTTCCTTGTTTAGGATCAGTGAAATACAAGGTTAACGAGTTCTTAGATTGGTAGGTTTCAAGCCATCTAAAATTGCCATTTCTTACCTACTTGATCAATAGGCAAATCATCAAACAATTATTAAACTAAATCCGCTGACAGCACCTTTGCCCTGGATGAACATCAACAATCCAATTTTGCATGGGATGAACAAGAAAGAGGGTAAAGTTCAAGGAAACTCATGCACGCATGTGTGTGTATATAGTTATGTGTGAGCGAAAAGTATACATACGCATATTTCGGTATAACCATCAAACATTTTTTATAAGCAAGAATGAGATGTTCCCAATTATTCGTAAGGTAGTTAACTGTGGCACAAGCATCCATGAATATAAGCTATCAGAGCTTATGGTTTGAATTGAAAATTATACTGAAAAATAATATTGTTAGAGGAAGAAGGAAGCTCACACTTGGCCGGCCATTACTAGCATAATGAACCGTACAACGCCTTAGATCACCAATCTCAGAAAATAATTCCTGAATCACAATTAGAACAATCTTATGTGTGAAGCACAAATGCGTTTGGAGATAGATGTCAAGATCATTAGCAGTATACAGGTGCCTTTGGATTTCCAAACCAACAAACCTTTATATCTTCATTGGACACACCAAAGTCCAGGTTTGAGATGTACAGTTTTGTACCAGTTTCAACTCCTAAACCAGCAGCCACCATACTATCCTCGAATAGATCATGTCTCCATATCAGACCCTTCGCTCTGTTGAAAGACTGATGAAAACATAGGAAGAATCATTCACTTATTTATGAATTTCCACAAGAATAGGAATGTCAGCCATCACTCTTGATGCCATAACCAGAATTACTTTAGGTTAACTCAATCAACAAAATCCTGCTAAAAGGCTTATACTGAATATGCCTGTTGGTTCACAGTTAAAAAATACTATCAGGTAACAAAAAAACCCCACTGACATTAATTAAAGTAGAGAATCCCACTCATCAGAGATCTTCAAAGAAAATTGTAGAGAGCTCCAGTTCTGAGATGCAGCCATGTTAGTCCATCAGGAAGACTACACCATGAACCAATTATAGCATGATAGCAAATTTCATCAGCATATATTCCGTATTTACCAAGAAGTACCCTTCTAATCCCCCAAATTAAAGTCCAGAACACTTGAATGTATGATAAATAACTCTTACACAATCCTCAGCATAAAAAGTGCCTAGTCTCCATTGAAGAGAGCCATCCTATTCCATTACTTCTGGTGAAGCCAATCCCTCTATACAAGATCGAGCTCAAAAAAAGGATTTTACACTGCCAAATCTCATGCAACTAAGAGTGCTAAACACATCATTTCAGACTTACGTTACACCTAACCAAATTGTCAACACTTTCCACTGCAGGCTCTATAGAGAGAATACCTTTCACCATGTTTTGAATTTCTACACGTTCAAAATAAATTAATGATTTTAAGCTTGCCTTCGCGATCTTATATGAAGATGGACAGCTATTAACTCTAAGAAGCCCTTGACGAAGGATTCCAGCTCCCCTTCCACCAAAGATACCAGCTCGTCCTTGGTCCCAACCACGGCCACGACCACGACCACGGCCTTGACCTTGGCCTCTAAATCTTGCACTAGAATTTCTGCTTTTCATCAGTCCATCCATATGTTTATCTAAAGATTAAGGAATACATAAGCTAATAACAAATTGATGCATATAATCACAAAGAATATAATAATAATAATAATAATAATAATAATAATAACAAAGATAAGAGGGACTTCTACCTTCCAAAATGATGTCAAAGATTAAAAAAACTGAGAATGGTGACAAAACAGTTTTACATAATAAGATCATTTTTGAAAATCTTTGGACCAAAAATAACATTCTAAGCAGTTCATTAATGTTTCAACAAAATAGTTCATTAATGTTTCAACTTTCAACAAAATAGTTCATTAATGTTTCAACTTTCAACAAAATCTAACTAATCTAAATGATCATGAGATTCTAATCCAAGTGCCAGCCAAACTGCTCCAACATGAACATAAAAGTCATAATTGGATAACAGTCAAAAATTTAAAAATTCAATATTAGGACTCCCAGGATCAGTTTCACAGAGGCCCAAATTGTACTGTACGTAAAGACATAAAGCGGAAATTAGCATGGAACATCAAGCAACATTATAGGGATTAAAAAGCTAGCATATAGCAATGCAATATGGAGAACTGTCTCACATGGAAACTTTAAAAAGCATAGACTACATGCCTCCACCTGTAAACAATATTGTTAACATACACACCTGCATCAAGTACTGGTTTCATAGCATCTGCACATGGAAACATTTATCCATTATATAACAATCTGAAACTGAGTTTTAGTAAACAACCTATTCCAAGATTTTTGTTTGGGTGGGATTAGGAACCATGACCATGACCCCCACTTTAGACGTTGGGTAACTTACCACTCAACCAACATGTTGGTGATACGTGGTTTTTTAGTAAACAAACCCCTGGTATGAGAAACTATTTAGAGGGCCCTTATACCTGATAGCTTGAACGCAAGGAATCGCCAAGTATTAAAACCCCATACTTAAATACCCCATTTCATCAAAATTGAAATTTCATATGACCACATAGAGGTCCTGTAGGCCATTATGCAGCTATAATTTTGTATATAAATCTAGCCTTGTGTAACCCAGAAGACTATAAAGGATAGAATAATGAATTGATAAGCATGATTTCCACGTACTCGTCACTCCCTATCTGTTCCTCTCCTTCTCCTCTTCTTCCTCCACAGGTTACATCCCTCCGTTTTCCTATTTTTCTAGTTTTTATCTGTTCTTGGGCAGAATCCAGGGGATCAGAGAAACGGCACACATCAATTTTCAACCAGATCTTTCAAATAGCTATGTGACTACCACTTGCCTATACAATGCCCGCAAACAAGTTTCATTCAAATCTAGGCAAGACGTCCCAAAGAAAACCAAAGTAGTATCATGCGATTGCAAGCCGAAAACAGGAAAGGGAAGAACCTGATCTATTTGTCGGGCCCTTCCACGAAAAGATAAAGAAGGCGCCTCCTGATCGGTCAATAAAGGAGCCCAAGCAGGGCTGTAAAGCCGGAGATGGCTCGAGGCAGCGAGATCCCTAGGGTTTGAATGAGAAGAGGGGCCAGAACAATGGCTTTCTAGGGTTTCTTTGAGGATAGATTTCAGAACTGTGGAGGAACGGCGAGGGGATTCTATCGTGCGGCCGATTTTAAGTAAATCATAACTATTTTTTAAAAAAATTATAAAAAAAAATTAATTTTTTTTATTAAAATATATATAATAAAAGATAAAATTAATTAATTATAAAAATATTAAATAAAATTAATTAAAAATAATGGTGACTAAATTAACGACCAACCAAATAGAAGCAGAGCCGTAAATACATATAATTTATATATTTTTAAAAATAAGTATTCAACTAGTATTTTATTCTATGCAATAACTGCATAAAATTTTTATTCATACTCTTTTTAACTTATACATTTAATATTTTTATAAATTTTAAGAAATTAAAAATTATAATAAATAATTTATAATTTTATATTTAAATATGTGTTAATATATTTAATATATATATTAAATATAGCTTAGAATACTAAAAAATAGTGATTATAGAAATACTATTATTTCAAATCTCTTTCGTATTATATTATTTAATTGACTTATTATAACTATAAATTCATTTTTCATTTTTTTTTATTATGTATTTATTTATTATTTTTATATATTCAATACTACAAATATATGATTTATTATATATAAAGCTCATAATTTTTATATATATACTTATATAATAGATCAAAATATATAATTGGGCTTTCCAAAATAATATCAGAACTAGTTAAATTTAAAACACTTTGCTTTAAAAAATATAAGTAGTTTTTATTTTTAAATATAAATTTTTTATAAAAATAATTATCAAATTAATTTTTATAAATAATATTATATATTAAATTTAAAACAATCACTTATAAAATTATGTATCTTTTTCATGAGATTTATTTTTTTAAGAACTCAATAAAAGTATAGATTACTTTTACAATAAAATAATTTTTAAAATATTTTTATAAAATTTAATAAAAATTTTCTTATTGAATTTAGTTTTTTAATATTAGTATTTTCTTATTGTAAAAAGTTTTTTAAGCATGTAAATTAATTTTTTGTAGTTTTATTTATGCTATATTTTCAAATTCTTAAAATAATTATACAAAAAAAATATTATAATTTTTCAAATTTTTAGTAACATCGGTTTTGTTTAAAACTTAAAATTAAACTGAATAACTATGATACTTAAATTTTTAAAAAATATATTTATAATATTTCATGCATGCAGTAAATTATCATAGATAATATAGATTTTTTAAAAAAAAATAATATAAAGTTTATAAAAAATAAATAATATAAAGAAAATAAAATATTAATACATACATAATTATATACATTTATAATTATATATCTTTATATAAGTTAAATATAAAAGCAATATTAAACAATTAATATTTTAATTAAAATAAATGTAATTAGTTAGATTTAATTTTTAATTTCAAATTGAGTTGAAATAAAGAAAAAAATTTAACTTGTTCAAATTAAGCTAGATCCAATCTAAAACTTTTTACCTATGATTAATTATGAATATCGATTGAACTTACTTTTAATTTTTAAATAAAAATTTTATATACTTTGTGTTATATTTAAATATTTTAGAAAAGAAATTAAAACGCTATTATGTTTAATAAAAAAATATTAAAAAAAGTTAAAATGTCATTTCTAATTTAGATATTTATTAAAATTTTAAAAATCTTTACTTAAATAATTTTATTTCTAGAAAAATCTCAAAAAAGTGAACAAAATCATCCTCAGCTATCAACTAACTTTTATTTATGCAAATAATATGAGAACAAAAAAAAAACTACATTTATGAAAAAAAAAATTCAAAATATAGGATGTCCACCAAAACTTTTACATCCTAATAATTATTTCATTATGAGACAACTTTAAAGTTAAATTTTCTGCAATCACTCTATAGTCGATTTGGGGTGAATGAAACAGCAGACAAAGGGGAGAAATGGGAAGATTACCTGTGACATCTGCATTTTTGCTAACAAGTTCCTTGAGGATTATGAAGAAGCGCGAGGGAAGGACTTTCAAATGCGGACGAGGATTTGAAAAATATGGTCCCTCTGAAATCCTACAGCTAAAATAAACTTTGATACAATCTTAGATGAAAAGAAAATAGAATAGGGCTGAGAGTAATTGCTAGGAACTTTTTGAGTAGGGAAATCACATAACTTACAGAGAAAGTTAAAAAATATTTGAATTTAATAATTGCGGAATGCATGACTGTTAAAAAAGCGATCTATCTTAGAGAAATTGAGCTTAAAGCATATATGGATCGAAGGCGAATATAAAAGCTATCAGAATCATTCAAGATACGAATGTGAACATGTCTACTTTTGGTCCTAAAATGAAGGTACTAAAAAAAAAACAAATGAAAGCATTTGACTAGTATAGTATCTCCCATATTAGTCAAGAGGACAACAGAATAGCATACGATCTAGCTTGCTATTCTCTTTATATGATATCTCAAATAATTTAGCTAGAAAATTTTCTATGTTTTATCATAAATATAACAAGAGAGGAAGTAATTATATATAATAATTTTAACGAGATAATAATTTGATGCTCCAGCTGTAATCTTATTTTTATAATTAAAAAAAATGAGGGGTAATAAAAGGAAATGTTTAGAAATTTTTCATCAAAGCTTGAGCAAAAGGGAGAGGTCAATCTTAATTATATGATAGAATAGAGACACTATGATGATATTCACATATTAGTCATGTGTAGTTAGAGGATTGAATTTTGAATAGAAAAATATTTTATTTTATAAATTTAATAAAAATTTATTTTAATATTGAGAAGAATATAAGATGTGAAATAAAATTAATTTTAATATGAGATGTGAAATAATAGTGATAGTTTTACGTGAATATACTTTAAAAATATATATTATATTATTTAGGTTATAAGAATAAATTAATTTTTATCTTAAAATTTATGCAGATGTTCCATTATTATGCTATTATTGTTGTTTTTGCTTTATTAGATGCCAGATGTTCATCCTTTGTTAAATGCTGTCCATTATACTGTCTTTGATATGTCATCTTACCCCGCATTTTATTATTGTCAATAATAGAAAACTGTAGCCGTTATGAGATGACTTCCGGCTTATGGAAGGCATTCAGATCCATACCTTAGTTCATCACTTCCTTGTAATATCTATTTTACTGTAATAAAACAATCCTTTCCTTCTGTTTCACAACAATCTTTTATTCTGTCCCAAATTGGTATCAGAGCCATTTATTTTAAAAATTAATTTTATTTTATATTCTATTTATATTTTTTAAAAAAATAATTTTATTTTAAATTTAATACAATTTTTATAATAAAATAATTTTATTTCAATTATAATATTAAATAAATTTTTTATTTCAGGAAAAAATTTAAATATTTCTAAAATACATTCTAATTAAATGGAGCCAAACAGTGTGAAAACTGAATAAACTCAAAGATCCAGATGATATGATAAAAATTTATGAACCGATATGCAATACCTCATAACTTCAGAGATCTGCATATAAGTTTATTTTGAACAATTGTATATAGGTCCCTGTAACTCGATCATTAGTTCCAATTCTCGCCTCTTCCTCCTGCCCTGAAAATGTCGAGCTCGGCCGCCTCCAAGACGCTGACTGCCGCCGTCGACGTTGCGAAGTGGTCGGCAGCTTCGATGACACGTCGCCGGCCGATGAATTGCTTAGCATCGGCGCCCCGGCTTGTTTCCCAGCCGCCGGATCTCATCCGGTGGGTGCGCCGGCAAGGCGGTTTCGTGCACCCCAAGCTCAGGATCGCCAACCATGGCTCTAATGGTCTAGGAGTGTCATCAGACGGTGAAATCTCTGCCGGCACGGACCTTATCTCTCTTCCAGGTCATATTCCGTTGCGGCTGCCAGGTTCTGTCGACGACGAACGTTGTACCGTCTTGTTTCAACTGAGTCAGCAAGTTCCTGGTAATGGGTTTTTTACAGTTGGCCCCTTTTTTCTCCTTTTCTACTCGAGCATGCATTTTTTTGTCCTTAGTTGTTTCATTTCCTCCATACCTGTTTTAGTTTACTCCTAGGCGCAATGCTATTGCTGCTTATGGAAATGTACCTCACAGGCAACTAGCGGACTTCTTTATGCTGGTTTTCTTCATTCCTCTGGTTATGTTTTTATTCTATTTGCAAACCTACTTATAATAGTAGAGTAATTACTTCTTAATATGTCTATTGTTAACCAGATTAATGATCTTTGTGGTGCACATGATTTGGCTAATTAATCATCTCTTGGTGTACATTTTATCCAGCGGTTTATGCTATATGTCACTTTCTTTACTTTGCCCGTTAGCTTTGATGAATATTTGTTATGCAACACTAGGATATTTGCTTTCTTTGCTTATCTTGGCCAATGAACTTTCTCAAGGTTCAAAGGCTTTGATTTTGCGATACTGATACGTAGATTTAATAAGAATGAATCCTTTAATTTAGACAACAACAGGACACCTTTGCATCTCTTGGGTTTGACTTCACCAAAATTTCTTTCCTCATTATAAGCTATGATTTCTACCTGCAAATTAGGATATTATTAGTTTTTAGTATGGAGTAATACCTCCTGGGAAGCATGTGACAGAGGAACTATGGGCAATGAGATTAGGATTGAAACTTCTTCAAGAAAGAGCTACAACTGGCTCATTTTGGTGGCCATATATCAGCAATCTCCCAGAAACTTTCAGCGTACCTATATTCTTTTCAGGGGAGGACATAAAAAACCTTCAGTATGCTCCTCTTGTTTATCAGGTCTGTGGCGCAACTCAATGTGATTCAAATGCATATGTTGAATTAAAAAAATGGTATGGAATTCTGGTTTTCTAAATAACAGCTGTTCAGGTGAATAAGAGATGTCGCTTCCTTCTTGATTTTGAGAAAACAGTTGGGGCTTTGCTGGAAAATGTGGAACAGAAGTCTCACCCTTTTAGTGGTCAGGATGTCAATGCATCATCTTTGGGTTGGGCCATGTCAGCAGTTTCTTCTCGTGCTTTTCGTTTACACGGTGAAAGTCTCTCCGATGGTCAAAGGACCAATATCCCCATGCTGCTTCCGCTTATTGATTCATGTAATCATAGCTTTCAACCACATGCTAAAATAGTTCAGCAACAAATAACTGGCAGCTCAGATATGTTGGTAAAGGTGAATTTTATTAATAGGTCTTCCTTTTTTTGGTGTCTTTTGCTGTTATAACAATGTCCTATTTGAAAGATATTGAGAAAATTAACAAACTTAGTTTGAAATCTCGCTCGATCTTTAAGTTCAAGCTCTATAGTTTTCTTCTCAAACTACTGTGTTCTGTTTCCATACAATATTATTCATACCCAAAGTTATTTTATCTTTTGCATTCAATCCCTAATCCCGACACAAACCCTATTTGTACCTCCTTTCTTTCTTCCATCCTTTTACTTTCTTTCATCTTGTCACCTATCAAAATATCATTGTCACTTTCTTAATTGTGGATAGTTGATTTCTTCATAATGATCTCTATTAATTATCATACACATTAATGTTGATGTTTAATCATCAAATTATGTAAATAGTCTTGTCATATGATTACCATCATCAATGCGTTTTAAACTATTGTGTGGCTGGGCGCCATTTGCATGTTGGTCCCAACCTTTTAAGTGGGGACAATTGTGTCCCTCAAGCTTTGCTATAACTTGCAATTGGGTTCTTCCATAACATTTACAGTTAATTTGACTTGAATTATACCATGTTTTCTCTCTTCCTCGTCATCTCTCATCAGCTTCTCTCTTTCTCCCACATGCACACGCAAACACACACGGCGCCTCCCTCCTTCCCCATTGGATGTTTCATTGTTGAGTTGATGGTCTCACACCCTCCACCACCACCATCACTGCCACTGCATAGATCCAGTGCCTGCAACATAGCAGTGATGGAGCCGGAGTATATATATCTGTTGGGGGAGAAAAGGGCACCTTGGTCTTTGCATATAGCTTATTATTTTCGTTAAATTGAAATGTAATGGAAGACCTTTGAAAGCTATTTTCTGTCAGTTGGTATCTGATTGAAACTACTTTTTAGGTGAGAGACTTAAATAAAGTTTTGAAATTGCGCTTGGGACTCAATTATATTAATTAAAATGTTGGATTCAATGCATATCTTGTAAGTTGTAACAAACCATACATGTCATATTGCAAATCGGTGTGTACTTCCCATTTTTATCAACTCATGACCTTACTGTACAAATAGTATCAACTATGCAATCTTAAGCTATACTTTGTAACATTTTCTCTGAATATGAACCAGAGCCTCTCTCTCTCTCTCTTATATAGTTTCTTGTGGATAACAGGTTGTAGCAGAAAAGGAGATAGAGCAAGATAACCCTATAACGTTAAATTATGGTTTTCTTAGCAATGATCTTTTTCTTCTTGACTATGGGTTTGTGATTCCATCAAACCCTTATGATTATGTTGAACTAAAGTATGATGCAACTCTTCTTGATGCTGCTGGAATGGCTGCTGGACTTTCTTCTCCTAGTTTTTCTTCACCCGCCCAATGGCAGGAGGAAATATTATGCCAGTTGAATTTACTTGGTGATGGAGCCACTCTCAAGGTTTTCATTTTTATCCTTAAGCTTGTCAGTCTCAGGACAGCCATACATGATTGCATAGACAGATATTGCCGTAAATAACTTTTAGCGGCTTTCCCTTATTAACTTATTTACTTTGCATCATTATAAGAGTAAGTGATCTTCAGTTGGTTTAGTTTTCTGTTTTGTTCTATTAAAAAAAAAATTCTATTTTGAATAGCAGAACGGGATGTTATTTGCATTTTTGTTAGAGCCATAACTATTTCAGCACAAATGTAAAGAACTAATTTAGTATAAAAAGCTCAGCAGTTCTGATCCACAAGTGCGGATTTTTTGGTAGTCAAAATACTATTTCCTTTGCTGAAACAAGGGAAGTTCATTTCAAGAAAATGAAGAAAAATTCCCTTCCTCTTTCTTCTCTTTCTTCATCACTTCACCCCTCCCCCACCCCTCAAATTGCTGTAGGACTAATTGAGGTTGAAACCATTTTTCTTTCTGAATATATTTGCTTGTGCTTGTTAAAAAACTAGCTATGTTGCCTCACTTCTTTGTCTCTTCAGGTGAGCTTAGGAGGCTCAGAATTGGTCGACGGCCGCTTGCTTGCTGCCTTAAGAGTTCTTCTTGTAAAGGACAAAGAATTAGTACAAAGTCACAACCTTCAATCTCTAATGGCACTGTCAGACGAAGCTCCTTTAGGCATTCTAGTTGAAACAACTGCTCTCCGCATCATTATAGCTCTCTGTGTTGTTGCACTGGAGCACTTCCCCACAAAGATTATGCAGGACGAATCAGTCTTGAAAGGGAGCATCCCCCCTTCAATGTCGCTGGCAATCCAGTTCAGGATGCAGAAGAAGTTGATGATTATTGATGTGATGCGGAAGCTTTCACAGAGAATCAAAATGATCTCGATGAGAAAATCTCATGCTTGAAGTTCGTTTTGTTTCAGTTTGGTAACACATTTAGATCTTTCTAGATGGAATCATTCTTTTTTGGTGTTGGGAATATAATCTTAACGGTTGATTGCTGCACTTTTGAATTTTCCATTGTTTTCTTGATATAGGCTTAAAATGTAGATCTAGTTTCTCAGATTCTTCTTGTTGGAGCGATCTCAATGGCGTTATATCTGGACCATCAAACTATTGTAACCAATTGCAAAGCAGTGGAGTACAAGGAGACATGAAGATCACTACCCAGCAGAACTAGGATTTACAACAAAATGCGAGACATAAGAAAGGGCAATAAGCTTAGTTCCCTTCAGTGGAAGATCCAGAACCTCTTCAGTTTCCTACAGAGATAAATCTGCTCGGCTCCCCTAATGGCGACTGCGTGGCCTGTCTCTTCAACTCCTTGAGTACGGGTCTCATCTCTTGTATCTGTGACAGCAGCCAATGCCTGCTGCCTTCATCCTCTTCCTTGATTCTTTGCACTTGACTGTGAATTGGTGCGCATGATCCCTGTCCTTGGACTTCAAATTCTGCTTCCATTTTCTGAAATGCTGGTATTCCTTTTCTCTGATGATGATATCTTCTTTGGATTACTTAACCTGTGAACTTATAATAGTGGTTAGAAGGAGTGTGGTTCTTCTAGTGAAGGCTAAGGCATGAAGAAGGTTGAGTTAGGTTGGTTGGTTGGTGGTCATGGAAATAGAAATTTAGCTTTGGTTGGTTACAATGTACTTTTCCAGACCGTTGGGGAGATCAACTACTTCTAATTTTCAGGCAACTAAGAAAAAAACCTCCAGATAATTGTAAGAAAATTTTATCCCAAACCCAAATGGAGACACTTATTGTTTGGAGTATATACGAAGAATTATGTCAACAATAAGTTAAGGCACTTAATACAGAACTAATGATCGTAACCCACTGGCTTAGGTTTTTGAGTTGAACGGCATTCATTCACTTACGTATTAGGTCTATTTCTCCCCTAACTAATGGTATCAAAGTCAATGGTTCATTTGGTTGGTAACTTGGTATTGAGTGGTTCATGCGGGTTGTGTGCTCATGAATTCACACCTTTTTTTAGTCTATTTGAATAAGTTATCAAAAAAAAAAAAAACTCTATTTGAATAAGAAATCTATAAGAGTAGCTGGCTCTCACTGTTGTCTCATGTGGTTGAGTGGGCCTTGATGTGCATGCACTTGATGAATTTAAAGAACTCATTGACAAAAAAAAAACCAATGTGAATGGATTCTCATCTGAACGAGAGATATTAAGATTTTTCGTAAGAATTATCTCATATCCCATATTGGTAGTCACTAGTCAACAATTAGTTGAAGCGCTTGATATATAAATGATGACACAAACTTTCGTTTTTTAAGTTAAATGATGTCCATTCATTTGTATATTAAGCATTTATACCTAACTAGGGCCCCTTAATTTATAACAACTTCAAAGAAAATGCATATTTGAGGAAAAAAAACACTAAAATAAAAATAATTTGATTGAAACTTAAATGTTAATTTTAGGAACCTAATTAAATTTTTTTTGAAGTAAATATTACAGCTAAACCTCAAAAATCTAGATAATATTTATCCTAAATTTAATATTAATTTAGTTGCAGTTTGTTTTTCAGTTAACTTAGAACTTTAATATCTTAAATAACTAAAGTTATGTAAATATTATATAGTATAGTAAAATTACTGTGGAATATATATATATATATATATATGAATATATATGTGTGTGAGACTTTAATATCTTAAATAACTAAAGTTTTTCTTTTTGATTATATACCTAGCTCAATGCAGGGCTGAGAAATTTTTAACTATTTTTATTAAAAAAATAATAGTAATAAATTAAATATAATATATTAAAAATTATGTAAAATATAATATAAAGTAAAATTTTGTTCATTGAAGTTTATGTATTAAGAGTAAAAAATAATTTTTTTTTTAATAAAATAATAAAAATTATTTTAGCTACGATCATAGCTTGTGTACACGACACTTTTGGTTAAAACACTGCAATAAAAATATTGAAAAACACTAAAACATTACTTAAATTTCAGTTTACATGAAATGAATTTAATTTTTTTGTATTCAAAATTGGTAATCACAACATAATTATAACAATTAAATTTTTAATAAAAATAAATTTATGTAACACTTTCACCTAAATAAGATGAATTACTGAACAATAAGGGTCTGAAATATTTTTTTATTAAAAATTATAAATAATATGAAATAAAGTTAATTATTATATTGAAATATGTGAAGATATAATATAAAGTTAGTTATTATATTAGGATATGTGAGGAATGTGATATAAGTTAATTATTATTTTAGTAATATGTGTAGTATGTGAAATAAAATTAATTTGTAATATTAAATTTTATGTATAATATGATATGTCAAATTAAAATTAAATAAAATTAATTTTAAATTTTAAAATAAACGGGGACTGAACAATAAATATTCGGAAGGGCTACTCTTTCGATCTTTTCTTCCACTCCAAGGAGACGAGAGACGTGCACGGTGCACCCGAACTTGGTCGACGAGTGGGAGATTCTCCTGCGGATGATTCGCACCCAGATCCGCACCCACCTTCATGGGCCCACACGGCCGCTCAAGTCTCAACGGCGGTTCGATGCGTTAGAAAGCGCCACACCATCAGATCTCTCTCTCTCTCTCTCTCTCTCTCTCTCTCTGTCTGTCTCACAGGAGCGGCAGAATGGCGAGTGCGCCGGCGGCGGAGATGAACGGCGGGGAGTTGACGCCGTTACAGAAGCACGTGGCCTTCTTCGACCGGAACGGTGACGGAATTGTATATCCCTGGGAGACCTTCAAAGGCTTTCGGGCGATCGGCGCCGGGATTGGCCTGTCTATCGTCGGCGCCGCCTTCATCAACGGCTTCCTCGGGCCCAAGACTCGCACGGTTTTGTATCACTGGATTCTACCTTCCATTCACCCTTCCCTTTCCCTTTTTTTCCCCCCTATTTTTTATATTATTTATTATTATTATAAATACATATTTCATAAAAACCTTAAATCCTAAATCAAAAATATTTACTAATGATAATAATAAGAGAATATATCATACATAAAACTGATTTATTTATTTATTAAATAAATATTTAAAACATCAATTTTACTTCAAATATATTTTAAATATGATTCATATTATAACTTTCATGAAATAATAGTCTTAAAATTTTAAATTATATAATTTAAAAGTTATAAATTTATTTTATTTTTTCAATTATAAAATATTATTTTAGTATTATATATTAATACATTAATTAATAAAATGATGTTACTTATATTTTTTATTACGGGATAATTTTCAACTTGATATATTACATATTTTCAAAAATTTTATACCAATAATTATGACGTGCGGTTAATGTAACCATAATTGATGACTAGTCTAACCATAATTAGATCGGGTGAGACAGTCGGTAATGGATGAAGGCCACAGTATGAATCTGGTAATATACTGGTATCTGCAATAGAGTGTATTCAACTCTTTTGAAATCAATTCACTTAAGGGGCGTTTGGTTCAACATTATCTTGATGTTATGTTATGTTATTTAAAAAAATTAATTTTTGATCTAATGATATCTATAAATAATCTTCTACAAGATTATAGAATTATTAGTCAAAAGATGACATCTAAATATTAGGACATCTAGATTATATGATATAGTACTAAGATAACAATGAACCAAACGCTCCCTTAAGTGAATTCACTTTTTTGGTTCGTTATACACTTTTTTTGATGGAATGAAGCTAAGAGACCGTTTGGTTCGTTGTTATCTTGATGTTATGTTATGTAATCTTAGATGTCATGACATCTAGATGTCATCTTTTGATTTTGAGTTGCCTTCGACTCACTTGAAATCGATCCGGCAACAGCCCTAGGTAGAACAACTAATTAAAATGTGATTTTCTTTGAACCAATGATAAATTACAGATTTCGATAAACTTGACTATTGAATTACTTTTTCGTTCGGTATTTTATGTGAGATTCAACTCGCAAATAATTGATTTAGGTGTGTTTCGAGTGCAAAATAACTACCTTGCATATGAGCAAGATCATTGTCAGTCTTGACTGTTGACATTTGCTGAAAAATATAGGATAGTAAATTGCATCTTGGTCCCTGAGGTAAGAAGTGCATTGCAAATTAGTCTAAATATTTTAAACTTCAATTTATATCTCTATTACTGTAAAAGTACTATAGTTTTAATCTCTCCTCAGACTCTCACCAATTTTAGTGGCTTTTCTTGATAAAAAAAAATATAAAATTTGATTATTTTTTGATTAGTTTGAACTATTTTTATATTTTTAAGGATCATTGCACTTCTTTATTATCATTTAAAACAAAAAGAAAGAAAAAATATAAATAATAATATTTTAAAATTATATTCTAAAAAATTAGAATAATATTATAATATATTAGTAAAAAATTAATGGGTTGGCAATTTTTAATTCGACTCGTAAATTTTATTTGAATTAGATCTGGCTTAATTGTATATAGGTTGAGCTTATATCGATATAGGTTATAATTGAGTTAATCTAAATTTGATCTCTCTAAGAGGACTAGGTACAAAACAACGGATCAACTCGATTAAGACTTGTTAGCTATTAGTTTATCAAAATTAATATATTTTTTAATATTAATTTTAATATTACTTATTAGATTTATATTGCATAATTTAATTATATTTTTAATATTTTTAATTAAATTTTATGAATATATAAAATTAAATTAAAAATATTGAGTTTATAAAATTTTGATACCTAAAATTTATAATAAATAGATCGAATTGAATCAAGCTTAAAATTAGGTAGACTCAAACCAAACATACCAACCCGAATTACCACCCAAATTAATGTGAATTAGTATCGACTTCAGAACTAAGAAGCCTAAAGGATACGGTCATCTTAGGCCTCGTTTGGTTCTAGTTTTTTTTTAACAAAAGAAAAAATATATTTTATTTTTTACATTTAATAGAAAAAATTTATTTTAATACTGAAAAGTCTGTAAGATGCGAAATAAAAATAATTTTAATATTCATATTTATGTTAGATGTGAAAAAAATTTAATTTTTATATTTAAAATTTGTATTAAATCAAAAAAAATCTTTGAACCAGACAGGACCTACATAAAATTGTTTGTTATCATTGGCCCATTAAGCTGGGCCCAGCAACCAATAACCCAATGGGCCCAGCCCAATGAAAGATAAAGTACCAGGTAATTATTATGGGTTAATAGCAGTCAGATCCCTGTAATTTTAGCCTATATACAATTAAGTCCCTCTAGTTTCTTAAATAACTAAATTGATTTTCTAGTTTAAGATAACGTGTAAATATATCCTTTGAAATTAACTAAAGTATTTAATATGGAATATATTCTCTAATTGATAAATCCATTTGGATACTGTCTATCTAAAATATTGATATAACTTTTAAATTAGTTAAATCAATCTATTAATTAGAAAAAATATATTTTCTATTGAGTCCTTTTATTAATGTTAAAAGAGCTATTTGTGCATTACCTTAAACTAAATGAATCAGATTAATTTAGAAACTAAATGGACCTAATTGCACATAGACATAAACTAAAATTTAATTGCTCATTTAGTTATTAATGAGAACGATTTGAGTTCGAGCCAAGTCTGCGTTGGCTTAAATTCGAGATTTAATTGAGCCAACACGAGCTTTTTAAGAATTGAATTTTTTTAAAAAAAAAATGCCTCTGTTAGGATATAAAATCGAATTAATCATACCCGCGAGATCACTTACGAAATATCTTAATAACAACTAACACGAGATTGTCTTTTTCTTCTGTCTGTGCCTTCTACTTTCGTCTTCTCATTACTTCGTGAAAAATTATCATTTTATTACGACAAATATATGCAGGGGAAGTTACCTTCTCCTCTCTTCCCTATATATGTGAAGAACATACATAAAGGCAAACATGGGAGTGATTCTGGTGTGTATGATGCTCAAGGAAGGTAATTTGTTAACCATATGTAGAGATATTTCTAAGCTTAATTTCATCATTCAAACATTTGCTAACATACAATTATAAAGAGCTTAAAATGCACTAAGGTCTCATAATCTTATGCTTATGAGACCCTAGTCTCTCAATTTCAATGGAAATAGGTTAAAAAATTTAGAGTAAATTGCATCCAGGGTCTTGAGGTTCAAAGGTGCCGCGAATTGGTCTCGGCTTTTATAAATTCTCGAGTTTAGTCCCTGAGGTTGTAAAAAACGCCACAGTTTTGGTTCCTCTTTCAAAATTTCTCATTTTTTGTCAGCCTTCTCTGGTAGAAAACTTGAAATTTAATCATTTTTTGATTAGTTTGAATCGTTTGCACATTTCAACAGACTATTATAGTCTTTTATTTTTAACATTTTGTTATTAAATTTAATAAATATTTGAAATTTAATTTCACTCGTTTCTTATTTTTGTTCTAAAAGTTTCAAGTTAAAATATATTAATATTAATATTTTAAAAGAACAAAAAGTTAGTTAAATTAAGATTTTCATCTCATTTAAATTAAGAACTAAAATTTGAAATTTATTATCATAGTTAAAATAATAATCAAATTTATGTAAGATATGACAAGAACAAATAAAATATATAAAATGTAATTCGTAACTGTAGTTATTTGTAAGTTTTATAATTTTTGAAAATTAAATATAAATTTTGTAATACTTATTAAACACGAGGTTAAATATGTAATTATTTAAATACATTAATATCATAATTTTACCCATTATTTATTTTTTTTATTTTTGCAAACTAACATTAGTTTATTATAGGTTTGTTCCTTCAAAATTTGAGGAAATATTTCAAAATCATGCTCATGCCTACACTGATGCTCTGACTTCGATAGAACTGAAGGAGATGCTTCGCTCGAATCGAGTTCCTAAAGATATTTCAGGATGGTAAATTTATATATCAAAATTACTTTTAGAAGTCGTTTTGTTCTGTGTATTATTTTATTCTAGGGATAATTACCTGCATGCCACACCATTTCACTTTATTTATGCGTTATCCATCCATTCTTAGTTAATTACGCTATGCACACTCAAAACATTATAAAATCTTACATACACACACTTAAGTTAAAATTTAGTCAAAATCTATTTGAAAAAAAAAAGTATTTCGTTAGTAAATTATTAAAATTACATTTTTACTCTTAATAGTACATTTTTTTTCCTTCCTCGATGTCACACTAAAGCGCTGATCTGTCCTAAAATCAATTCACATCGCTGATCTGTCCTTCCCTTACCACAACCTAAACATCAAAGTTTTAAGATTTTCACTCAAAATATATTTAAATATCTTTAAATAAATATGATGAACGGTTCAGATTTTTTGTAACTTAACTATAATTAGATTATTAGAAAATTATAATTACTTATTATAATGGAAACAAGTGAAAGTATGTGTATGTAAGATTTTATAATGTTTTGAGTGTGCATAGCGTAATTAATTAAGAATGGATGGGTAACGTATAAATAAAACGAAATGGTGTGACATGCAGGTAATTATCCCTTTATTCTAATGTTCAGATATTTATATGTTATTTTTTTAAAAAATTATTTATAAATTATTAAATCAAATAATTATTTTTTAAGGTAATATTGAATTAAATATTCTCCTATTAATTTTAATGTTTGAAAATTAATTAATCAATATTATTTTATTTTTTGAAATTAGGGTTGCAGCTTGGACTGAGTGGAAAGTGTTGTATTCTCTTTGCAAGGATGGAAATGGCCTGCTCCCTAGAGAGACCATTAGGGCTGTTTATGATGGAAGCTTGTTCTTGAAGATGGAGAAGGAAAGAGCATCTCATAAGAAGAATGCATGATTTTTTTTTTATTATTATTATTAATATTATTATTATTTTATGCTTGAAATTGAGTTTGATTTTTCATAAGTTGTGTGATATTATTGAAATGATGTGATTTATGATGGTTTTTGTTGATTAATTAGCTTTGAAAAAACGAGTTAACCTATCGATATTCGGAGAAGTATTTTGCGTCTCAAAATCGAGCTCAGTATATGAGTGAGTTTGCTTGTCAACCAAAAAAACTTAGGCTGCATTTGGTAAAGCTTTTTGGTATAAAAAAGTGCTTTTTCATATAACTAAAAGTTAAAATTTGTGTTTGGTAAAATAATTTTTAAGCCGTTTTCAGCTTTTAAAAAGCTAAAAAGCAGTTGTACAGAAAAGGTGAAAAAATAGCTTTTTGAAATAATGATTTTACTCTAATTATTTATGGATAGAAATACCCGTAATATTATTTTAAATCCTAAATTTTAAACTATAAAACCCAAAATCGACTTAAAGTAAAGCTTGGCAAAAAAAAAAATTAAAAAATTATTATTAGTATATACAATTTTTTATATTTTTTATATATACTTATAGTTGATTTAATATTTTGTAAATAAAAATAACAGAATAAAATTTAACTCATAGCAAATATTTTGTAAATAAAGATCCCAAAGGACAAGGGTTGTTAGATTTATGTGGATCAGTTGGCAACCCAAAGAAAGATGCACACAACCTCCCCACTGAACTTAAAGAGAAATATAATGCTTAATCATTTGATCAAGGGTAAATTACGCCCAAGCTTTCGAGTTTAGAACATAATATTAGGCAGTTTCATAGTTTTAAACTTTTAACGTCCTTCTAAATCTCTGACTCTTGTTACAATCATCGATCACTAAATTTTTTTTGTAATATTTTATTATTAAAATTTCATTAAATTCTTTTGTTACTTTATTTTCTCTCAATTCTCTCTCTCTCTCTCTTTCCTATCTGCGTAGGCTACAGAGAGAAAAAGAGAGAGAGAAGGGGAGCCGCACAAAGAGGGAGAGAGTCGAGAGACGTCATTAAGGCCTCGTTTGGTTTGAACTTTTTTTTAGATATGAAAAAAAAAATTTATTTTTTAAGTTTAATAAGAGAAATTTATTTTACTATTAGAAAGTGTGTAAAATGTGAAATACTTTCAATACTAATATTCATAATTGTATTGGATGTGAAATAAAGCTGATTTTTATAATTGAAATTTGTGTTGAACAAAAATCTCACCTCAAACTAAACGAGGCCAAGAAAGACAGAGGGGAGAAAGAGAGGGAAATGATAAAATTGAAATTTTATGAAATATTAATAATTAAAAAACTATAAAAGAACTCAATTTATAATTATATAAAAAGTCAAGACACAGATGCCAAAATTTTAAAATCATGATGCAAAATTTTAAAATCATGACGCTGTATAATATTATATTTTAAACTCAAAGACTTGAATGTAATTTACTCTTTAGTCAATTACATCAAATTATTATTATTTATATGATATTATCCAAAAGGTCACTATAAAAGCATTCAAAAGTCATAAAGAAGAAGACATCCAAAATGAAGTAGTCTCTTTGGCTTTGAAGAGGAAGACAAAGGAGCCATCAAGGTTGTGATTTAATTTATATAATTTATAGATCTTTGAGCTCCTATTTGTATCATGCCCAAATTAGATATAATTATTTTTTTAATTTTTTTATAAAAAAATTAAAATTTTTTTTGAAATATATATATATGATGAGAAATAAAGTTAATTAATTATGAAAATATTAAATAAAAATAATTGATGTATTCAGAATTATATAAGCTATTTTATTTTTTTTTTAAATAATTTTAACTTGAACATAAACCAAACGGGGAGTGTATGATATATTGCATGAGACTTGTTGTACAATATTTATTCAGTGAATGAACCCTTCACTTTTGCGCCTTGATGGTCTGATTTGAAGACAATGTAATCTCAACTCAAGATTAAGTCGAAGATTTTCGATTAGATGTTGATCTGATCTGCAATATGAATGAGAAAAGTTCAATTCCATTTTAATTCGAGTTAGGCCTGACTCATTTATTATCGATTCAAGCTCAATCCAAGTTTCGATAAAGTTTTGATCCTTTAGTCAAGATGTTGGGTATAATGTCTATCAATTCAATTAAAATAAATCATGTTTCGATCTAATGATTAGAAACAGAAATAAAAAATTAATTTATAATCAACTGTTTTTGAATAAAATTTGTAAAAAAAAAGTTTCGAGCCACAAAATAGCTTGTTAGTAGGCTCTTTGCTTGGACCAAATCAATATCGATTTTATTAGTGAATAATTTTTTTTTTTAGTGATAATTTTATAATATTTTATAAAATTATCTGCACATATCATCAAACTAAATAATCATTTACTCTAGATAACATAACACTATGTATATCGAGATAATATTGAACTGAATACCCCGATACTTAGCTTTGCAACGGTTAAGTTTTAACAGTGCTGATGATTTCAGCATGCTTTAATAAATTATTGTTATTTAATTGATAATCTTCTTTGTTTTCACTAAATTATGGGTATAAAATGAAGAAAAATTTAAATGCATTGTACATATTTTAGTTATAATGTAAAATAAAATTTCTCTTAAATACACATAGATTAATAGATATTATTTACTATTTTAAATAAAATAATGTATCACATAATTTTTTTTTTAATAATTACCTGCATGCCACACAATTTAATTTTATTTATGTCTTACCCATTCATTATTAGTTAATTATGCTATGCACACTCAAAATATTATAAAATCTTACATACACACATTTTAACTTATTTCTATTATAATGAGTAATATTTTGCGTGAAGATCTTAAAATCTTAATATTTAAGTGGTGACAAAGTAAGAAGACATCCGCGATCTGAATTGATTTTAGGACAAATCAGCGCTTTAGTGTGATATTGAGAAAGAAAAAAATATATACCATTAAGAGTAAAAATATTAATTTAATAATTTACTAACAGAATATTTTTTTTTCAAATAGATTTTGATTAAGTTTTAACTAAAATGTGTGTATGTAAAATTTTATAATATTATGAGTGTGCATAGTATAATTAATTAAGAATGGATGAGTAAGACATAAATAAAATTAAATTGTGTGGCATGTATGTAATTATCCCTTTTTTTTCTCATTTTCAGGTGATCTTTTTCCAATATATATTACATGTTTAGCGTAATTATTTTTATATTAACCTCTTAATTGTATTTTTATAATATTTATTTATATATAATTTAAGATTTAAAGTTTAGAATTTAATGTTTAAATAATTTCAAAATTTTAAAATTAAAATAAATTATGACGTAATGAATGTTTAAATAATTTGAAATTTTTTTAATCAAAATGATGTTTTTAAGGGTTTAGAGTTTTAAATAATTCAAAATTTTTAAAATTTAAATAATATAATAGTAATCTTTATGTAGAGTTTAGAGTTTAAAGATAATAATTAATGACATTTATTTCTAAATACTTATGAAAAAAAAATATAGCTATAAAAAATATCATCTCGCATGTTATTCTATTTAAAATGGTAATTAGTAATTATAAATTCACATGTATGTAGGAAAAATAATGTTTTATATTATGGCTAAAATGCATATAATGCAGCTAAATATTTCTCATTTAAATAGTACATATATTTAATCAAATGATAATTATTTTTTTTTTCACTAATGAAAAAATAAATTTTAGTTAAAATTTTGGATGGTAAAATTCCATTGAACCTACATGATATTAATTAATTATTTTTTCATTCTACGTAATTTTTAATATAATTAAATTTATTTTTATCACATACATCTTTAAAAGAAAAAATCAAAAAATCATCACTCGAAACAAAAACTTTTGATGCCAAACATGCTTTTAAATTAACAAAATAAAATAGAAGAGTAAATTTAATACAAGTCCTTGAAATTAGAGAATGTATCGAATTTGTTCGTGGTTTTTGAAAATTAACATATGGGTCTTTAAGCTTTAATATATTTTTCAATTAAGTCCAACAGTCAAAAATTATGTTAAATTATATTAAAAATGCTTTTAAATAAAAAATCTTGAAGAAATAAATATTTCTCTAAAAAAAATTAAAGAAACTATTAAAAAGACCTCACAAGAAATATTATTTTTTAAAAATTACAAATTTATTCAATATTACCTCCTAATTTCAAAAATCCCTATGATATTTTACTCAAAAGAAAAAAGAATTATACATATATTTTTTTCAAAAATTAAAGAGGGGAATCACCTAGGGTGGTAATATATTACTCGATTGGTGAACCAAACCCAAATTTGATCAGAAAATTTTGAGTATAGGTCTTGAATTTTAACTCATTTTTAAAATGAGTTGAGTTCGAGTTGAACATAATCGGTTCGAGTTACTCATTTATGAAAATTTATTCGATAAATAATCTGAGTTGGCAGGTCAAACCATCCCAATTAAAAAACGGTCAAGTTCGAATCATTGATCTCAACGTATTTAATAAGCACAGCTAAATTTGAGTTGAGCTATTCAAGTTGAGTCGAACTCGATCCACCGACCCGTTTTGCAACCCCTACTCTCCACCCCTTCCACATCTCTCCCCTTCTCATCTACAAGTACTCACTACCACCACCACCACCACCACCACCACCATTCCCCCATTGCATCATCTTCCTCACCATGCATCTCTCTCTAGAGATCCCTCATCACCCAAATTAACCACCAATCATACTTCCACATCTCCATCCATGGGCCAACTCCCCTTCCTCCTCCTCCTACTGTCCTCCGCTACCATCGCCGCAATCGCCTCCGCCGACGTCGACGACCCCACCGGCTTCGTCTACGCCGGCTGCTCCCAGCCCAAATACTCCCCTGGCTCCCCCTTCGAATACAACGTCGACTCCCTCCTCTCCTCTCTCGCCAACGCGGCCGCCTCCTCCCCCTACGCTAACTTCACCTCCGCCGCCGCCGCCCCCTCCCCCCCTGTCTCCGGCCTCTTCCAATGCCGCGGCGACCTCGCCGCCTCCGACTGTTCCTCCTGCGTCCGCTCAGCTCTCTCCCGCCTGTCCTCCTTCTGCCCCGCCGCCATGGGAGCCGCCCTCCAGCTCCGCGCCTGCTACCTCCGCTACGGCAACGACTCCTTCCTCGGCCGCCCCAACACCTCTCTTCTCTACAAGACCTGCGCCACCGGCGCCGCCGCCGCAGCAGCCGGAGGCGTCTCCGACTTTCTCGAAGCCCGGGACTCCGCCCTGTCCTCGCTCTCCGGAAGCTCATACCGCGTCGGAGCTGCCGGCGGTGTCCGGGCTGACGGCCAGTGCGTCGGCGACCTCAGTGCTGACCAGTGCTCCGATTGTCTCGCCGCCGCCGGGTCTCAGGTGAAGGCCTCCTGCGGCGGGGCAGCCTCCGGCGAGGCTTACCTGGGAAAATGCTACATCAGGTATTACTCCAACGGCGCCCCGGCGTACGCTTACGGCGTTGGCGGTGTGAGTTCCGGCGGCAGCAGCGGTAAGATTTCTTATAACCACCGCCGGTGGCCGTTGCGTTGTCATCATCTAATCCTGATTTATTTATTATTTATTAATTATTAGGATTAAGAATGTACGGGTAAATTAATATCATAAATCTTAGTGTTAATACCAATTTGGTCCCTCTATTTTGCCCTCACATTCAATTGGTCCCTCACAGTTTATAAATTAAGCAAAAAATCTGCAAAATTATGTAAATATGCATATGGGTCCTCATTCATAGCAAAAAAAAAAAAGAATAAACTAGAGAAGTACAATTATTATTTTTAAATAGCAAGGAGCACGAGAAAACTATAAGGACTCGATTAATATTAACCCCAAATCTTAATGTTTGATGAGCTTATGTAAATTGATGTCACTTTAATTACTTCTATTAGTCCCACTAATCTACCTAAGTTAAACTAAGTCGATACTAATTAAAATACTAAAATCAAGAAAATATAAAAGACAGTGTTGATATATAAGTTTAATTCAATAGTAACATGATTAAAATTAATTTTTATGTAATTTATTTATTTTTACTAAATTCAAATTTTTTATTATTTTATAAAAAAATATTAATTAAGTTTAAACAAAATCATAGCTTAATGATGTGACCAAACATGCATGATTGAGATTTCCTTCAATCAATTATTGGTGGCTATCAATGTAGTTTTTAAATGTGATAATCAAATTTCATATTAAAGATTTATCAATATAAAAAAAAAGATTTATGATATTATTATTCCAAGCCTTTTTTGCTTTAGTGATCCAACTTTTTGATCAAAATTATTATAAAGTCCCTCTTTGTATATCCTTTCATCAACTTTGAATATTCTAGGCATATCCTATGGGTTTGTACCCATAAAGAATCAGGGTTTTTTATGCAAATTCAAATTTATTGAGATTAAATATACAATTTGATTATATTTAAGGGATGGGCGAAATTTTACTTATGTTTTTATTAAAATTATAACATATGAAATCATAGTGCTTTATGGCTAAATTAGGAATGAGTCTCTTTTATGCTTTTACGATCTAATATCAACCCCCGACCTCTGTATTACGATTTATAACTGAAATGAAACGGAGTTTCGATGCAAATTAAAATTTATCTTTTGGGTCAAGGTTTTCAAACTCGTTTTCAGATTCAATTTGCTAGTAAATTGGATATCGTAGTTTTAACAATTTTGAAAGTTTCAATTTTGACATAATTTAAATTAATTTTAAATGAGACTAAAACAAAGTTAATAAAATTAATTGGTTTTAGCAATACTTAAAACCATAATTTGGATATATAACTCATAGTATATTGTTGTATTACTATATATTTGAAGATTTATGCGCAATTTAAATATATTATTTTATTTATTTATACCAAAATAATTATATATGAAAATTAGGAATAGCCAACTAACCTAAAAGACATTTACAGTTTTTATCATATTTTAAGAAATATTACATTTTCAACCAACTTACTCTTGCCTAACACTAATATGGCACTTATTGCTCCTCAAGGAGGGACAAGAAAAAAAATGGCATAATTTCATATTTGCCCTCAAAGAGTTCCCTAGTTCTCATTTAACCCACAAAAATGAATAGATGTAGTTGACATTCTAATTTAAATAAAAAATTATAATTTATTCAAAAATTTGTATCATCTCCTATAAAGAAATATTAATTATAACTCTTTCCAAATATATATATATATATATATATAGATTACAACAAACTTTATAAATAATTATCTTCAAAGATTAAATAAAACAAAAATAATTTTAGAGGTGACATATAAATTTTCAAGAACAATTTCATCTAATTTAAGTGATTTTTCAAGTAAAGAACATTCACATAAAAAGAAGAAAAACTTTATTCTCATTATTGCAAAAATGCCCTCAATTTAATAAAAAAAAAAGCTAACTTTTGCAATTAAATTCATAACCTTTAGATTTTCAATTTTTTGCATCAAGGTCTCTTTCAATCAAGGTTTTTGGCATGATTTATTTAGATATTATATCCTGAAAAATTTATTCTCCTTCATGAAAGTAAACTTATTTGACAAATTTTTTCATAAAAAATTCTTAAAATTAAAAGAGTTAATTACACCTAGCTCCCTGACTTGGATAGAATGTTTCAAATTAGTATATAAATTTTGAAATTTTTTACGTAAATATCTTTCATGTAGATTCTTAAAGTTGAAAGGGCATTTCACACTGGCTATCAACTTCTGCGTGAAATATTTAAATTTAAATTTTTATGGACGAAATACTTTATAAATCTCGGGGACCCGGGAGTAATTTACTAAATTAACATTTTTGAATTATTATTATTATTATTTTTTCTACAGGTGATGAGACTGGAAAGACACTGGCTATTATAATTGGACTCATGGCAGGGGTTGCACTGATAATAATTTTCCTCTCATTCATAAGGAGGGCTGGTAATACTGCAAAGAAATTCTTTTAAAATGGGTAGATTTGTAAATAATAAATTGCAACTTATGCCGTAAATTGTTTTTTTTTTTCCCTCCTTTTTGCAGGTAAATACTGAAACCTTCTTTAGTCGGCCGGCCACTCTCTCGCTTTGGTGGCAACTTTTGCTTCTCTTTTAAGCTTTCTAGAGTCCTTTTGTGTAATTTTCGTAAAAAGTAGGGGCTGAATCGTAAAAGGAAGGTTAATGAGATCATACGGTACGAAATGATTCCATGCTCATCTGCTAGAATTTTTTTTTTTTTTTTTAAATTCATCAGCTAGAAATTAGAGCAGTCGAGGATTAAAATATTACTAATTTAAATAAGAGATAATTACCTATATGTCATATAATTTAATTTTATTTATGTATTATTCATTTATTCTTAGTTAATTACGCTATGCATACTTAAAACATTATAAAATCTTACATACACATATTTTAATTTATTTCTATTATAATGAGTTATCATAATTTTTTCAATAACCTAATTATAGTTAGATTACAAAAAATCTGGGCCGTTCATCATATTATTTTAAAAATATTTAAATATATTTTGAGTGAAAATCTTAAAATCTTAATGTTTAGATGGCGATAAAGGAAGAAGACATCTGCGACGTGAATTGATTTTAGGACAAATTAACGCTTTAGTGTGGTATTGAAGAAGAGAAAAAATATGTATCATTAAAAGTAAAAATATAATTTTAATGATTTACTAACAGAATAGTTTTTTTTTCAAATAGATTTTGATTAAGTTTTAACGCAAATCTGTGTATGTAAGATTTTGTAATATTTTGAGTGTGCATAGCATAATTAATTACGAATGAATGAGTAAGGCATAAATAAAACTAAATTGTGTGGCATGTAGGTAATTATTTCTTTAAATAATAATAATAATAATAAATAAAAATTTAATTATTTATATAAATTTTNTTATTAAAAATTATTGAGTATATGAAATAAAATAATATTTTTTTATATTAAAATTTATGTAAATAATAAAAAAATTTATTTTTTATTATTATCATCATTTTTTTAATTACTATTTTTGTGCTGATTTTGATCCTCACGTCAAACAGAGTAGGGGGATTGTTGTATCATTTTGGTTTATTGTGAAAAATAATTTGGAGCATCACGGCCGTCCACGTGGGTAGGTAAAGTAAATACGATTTTGATGATGGGTTAAGATCTCTGGTCAGAGTCAAATAGTAATTTGAACATAAAAATATAATAATTATTTAATTTGAATATATAATTTTTTTTCTTTTTCTATTTTTTTGGGGTCTTCTTTTTATAACAAAGATTATCTAATGCATTTTATATCACCTTAGATTGACATCACTATTTTTTTATTTTATTTTTCACCAAGAACTTGTTTACTCTACATTCTCTTTAGTGATTTTCTCTAGTTTTTGTTCGAAATTTCTAGTTCTCCTCAACAAACTTTCATATCAACGTTATTAAAAAAAAAATTCACATTAACACGTTCGTTATAAGTAGAAATATAAATTTGAGTAGTAATATCTAACGATATTTATAAGAAAATTAGGCCTCGTTTGGTTCGAATTTTATTTTTGACGAGAAATTTTTTTAATTTTTTAAGTTTAAAGGAAAAGAAATTTATTTTAGTATTAGAAAGTGTGTAAAATGTGAAATAATTTCGATTCTAATATTCGTATTTGTATTAAATGTGAAATAAATTTAATTTTTATAATTAAAATTTGTGTACATTTTTATTTTTCCTTCAATTAAACACTAAAACATGGTCAATTTACATGTGGGTACTTATTGAATTACAACTTGAATACAAATGTACTCATATGTGATGAAATATTGTCACATTAATTACATTAACATTAATTGGGGAAAAACTAATTTCATAATTCTAGTCCAATCTATGATCAAAAAAAAAATCTAGTCCAATTTTCCAATGGAAAATTAATATTTTTTTCGCCTTTCACATAACTAGTTGTTGAATTGTTATTTTTTTACGTTATATGTAGCTCTAAAATGATGAATGCTGTATTTTTCTTTGTTATAAACAATTAAAAGTTTATTTGTTTATAAAATTTAATTTTAATAGAATTAAATTTAAATTTAGGTGAAGAAATTTTTTATTATAAATTATGAATAATGTGAAATAAAATTAGTTATTATATTGAAATGTGTGAGAGATTGATATAAGTGAGTTATTATTGAAGTATGCGTGTGTAAGGCATGAAATAAAATTAATATTTTATTTTGAATTATGTGTATGATGTGAAATATAATTAATTTTTAATATTAAATTTTATATGTAATATGATATGTCAGATTAAAATTAACTACAATAATTTTAAACTAAGTAAACAAATAACACTTTAGGATGCAATTTCATAACATTGCTATCCATTGTTTCACGAAAAGCCTGTCTTTTTTCTTTAGAGTCGGCCTAGGCCTAAATTATTCAAAAGTAAAGCAGTACATCAAGTACAAAACTGACGATCTTTACTTATGATAACATGAAGATCGTGTATACGGGGTATTTTTCCTTCCCACTGGATATCGCTGTCACAAGAAATAGAAGTCCATTAAAAATTAAGTTTTGATTAAATTTAAAAGTCCACGCAAAATTAATAAACTTAAATTATAACTCGACTCAAACTCAAAAATTTTAATTTAAATTGCGGACAACTCAAAGGCCCAAGCCCAGTAGCAATAGGAATAGAAAATTGTGAAGGAAAAATTTTATCTCCTAAAGAGGTTTGCTGTTCATCCTACTAATTTTTTCTCTAAAATATTTTAATCTTTATATATTGAGGAGGACTCTAATTTGATTTATAATTTCTTTAATCAACACCTTTAATTATATATATATATGTATGTATGTATATTTTTATCATATTTAATTATATTTTTTTGACAAAATAAACAATTTGATGCTAAAAAACTCATCAAACATAAGCACTAAAATGAAGACTATAAATGAATTAAAGTTGAGTCAAAAGTGAACACTTTTTCGAGTCAATTTAGACTCAAATTAAGGCAAAAGTGGCATTAAAGATAGGGGGTTGCGTAACGAGTTAGCACATCAAATTCAACTCAAACTTAAATCTAATCCGACCTAATTAGATCAGTTCAAATCTAACCTATTCAATAAGTAGGTGAAATTGATAACCCAAACTCAATTTATTTAATAAATAAGCAAATATCAGCTAAAAAAAAGTCGGTATAGCGTGATTTGAATTTGATCTGATCTGTTTATGCTTAATTTGAGTTAAATTATAACTATATAGTTTTGAAATTTAAATTTATTCGAGTTAAATGATCGGTCCCTTTTAATTAATAAAATATAATTTAAGTATTACAATTATTATGTATAATAATATTAACAAAGTTTAAATTTATGTCTCTATAAATATAACTTAATTCATTTGATACATACTATGTTGATTACTTTATATATCACATAATCATTTGATATAATTAATTTAAAATATTATATTTGAATTTGATTTTATCAATTTTAATTTTTTGTTAATGATATTATCGATTCTATTTCGATCGATCTGATTTCCTATGATAACAAACTCGAGTCAAATTCGAAGCAAGCCAGCTTTGACTTCAAGCCCTGGGCTCGCAGGCACCATTTTCACACTCGGCCCACTTAATGGGCCCAGAGTTGTGGCCCAGTGGGCTTATTGGATCAAAGTTCAAACTTTGTTTTTTTTTTCTTTTTCATTCTTTCAGTTTAATCAAATTCAATAATATAATATTTAGCTTTATTCGATGCTCGAGTATATCATGTTTAACGAACGAGTTTTAACATATTTAAAGAAGCTCAACTCTTAGNATATATATATCACAAATATAAAAAGTTTTTTTTTTTAAAATATATGAATATATTTGTTAAAAAGCTCAATTATAGATGTTGAAAAGGGATTACTAGTTTGAGAAGTGATATTCGGCAGACTTCTAGTCTCAGTGGGAGAAGCATAAGGATGAATTTTTTAATATAAAAAATAAATAAAAGTTTTTTAATTGAAATATCAAGGTATTTTTTTGAGAACAAAATCATAAAACCAGATGCAAAGCTTTCAGTTGTCAAAAGAAGAACAAAGATATGATATCTCCTAACCTCGAAAGCACTCGATCAGAGAGTAACATATTTGGATGGAGATATTTTTATTAAAAATTATGAATAATATGAAATGAAGTCAATTATTATGTTAGAATGTGTGGAAGATATAATATAAGTTAGTTATTATTTTGATAAGTGTGTAGAATATGAAATGAAGTTAAATTTTTATTTTAAATTATATGTATAATATAAAATTTTAGTTAATTTTTAATATTAAATTTTATGTATAATGCAATATATCAGTTTAAAATTAACCAAATTAATTTTAAATTGATTAAACAAACAGAATAAGTCTTATCTATGTATTTATTATATTATTCCTTTTGTATAAGTTATTATAACGTATTTATATACATAAAATTTTTCAATTATATTTAAAAAAAAAGGCAAATATCATCTTGGTCTTTAAAGTTAGAAAGTAATATCAAGTAGTTTGATGATTTCAAAAAATTTTCAATAAGATTCTTGAGATTGGTATTTTATTTCATTGATATCCTTTTTTATGAATTGTAATAGCATTTATTTCTAGATTAAAATTTTAAAATATAAAATAACAAAATTAACTTTGGCCTTCTCTTGCTTCTGCTGGTTGCAGCTCCATGTGTCGCTCGTGCGCGAATCATGGGGGTTTCGCCTGTTTCGCCGAGAGGGCTACCACAAACGATTACTACAAGTGCATCATTTGCGTGCACAGGGAACGCACACATAGCGGCCGCACGGTGATGTTTCTATGCATGAAGGAGAAACGAGAGGACTTAAAAGACACTTTTATTATTTTTTTAAAAAATTTAATTTAAAAATAATTTTATTTAAATTTATAAAAAAAATAATTACATAAAATTTATTAAAAAAAATTAAAATATGAACCTACTTAGCATTTCTCTTTTATCTTAAAAATTTATAAATATGTATACTTTCATAAATATTGAGTTAATTTTAGGTTAAATTAATTTTTTTTATGTAGTTAATTTTGTGCGGAGAAAAATCAACTCAAGTTTTTATCAAAACAAAATATAAGCAATTTTGAATAATTTTTTATTTTTTCATAAAATTGTTTACCACCAGCACAACTCAAACATTACGTTCACGCATAGAACCGGTGATGTCTGTAGCAACCGCACCAGATCGGCGCCGAGGAATTGTGCGGACCGACCCGACGTGACTGCCGTCGGTTGTCGCCGTCAGTCAAGGACGTCAAATTGTGCATAGCCGTTGACGCCGTCAACGGCCTGACGACCGCGTTTTTGGGCCCAACGATGCTGCTGATTCAGTTCATTGGAGTTTCCAAACTAGAAACTTCAAAGCGGAAAATTGCGAATTGGTCCAAAGCTTTTCTGCTGATTCAATTCCAGTTTTCTGTTTCGGTGTCTATTCGAGGAATATCAAGCAAATAGGTTGTTATCAAGGTTTTTGGAATTGAGCCAAAGATCGAATCAGTTAAGTTCGTGATCTAATCGGTTAAACTGTTGGTTCAATCAGATAATCTCATCGTTATTTCATAGATATTTTTAATTTTATAAATATTGTGAATATTTAAAAATTAAAAATAAAATTAGCTTAGAAATAAAATAATATATAACTTTTGAAAAAATAAATACTTCAATTGTTACTTAATAGGCTATCAATTAAATAATACCAATATAAACTTACCTTAGTTTTTAATTCACACAAATAGACAAATTATCAAACTAATTAAGTTGGGAGAAAATAAAAAGCAAATAAGCACTTATGAGTTTTAACCGATTTAATTAATTCATCTGACAAACCAGTTCAATTCAGTCGAACCATTATATTAGTTTTATCATTTATAAGCAAATTGGACTGGTATAGTTGTCGGTTTATGGTCGAACTAGTTTGATTGGCCAGTTCAGTTCAGTTCAATTCTGATAACCTATTGTTATTAGAGAACTTATATTAAATCACTTAAAAAAACTTATTTGTATATTAATACTTAGTTCTTTGATACAACAAAATATAAAGAATAAAATACAAAAAACATATTATTCTTAAAACGTTAAACTACTATGAAACTTGGATTTCAAGCTTAGAAGAGTAATTACTAACTTGAGTAGATGCCTAAAATGAGGAAACTGAGTTGAGATAAGACCTAAAGTTTAGGTTGCTCTTTGAGGTGACTCATTGAAAGATTAAAAAGGTTTGCGCCTAAGTCTACTTTGATGAAAATATTGATATTTTTCTCTTTTTCTTCTTTTTTTGTGACGTTGATGATGACCGAAGAACTTTGAAAATGGATCACTTTTAGTTTATATTAGTACACTTAGATTTAAACTCTAGGCGAAGATCTCTTAATGGTCTCGCAAATGACCACTTGATTTCGATATAGTCTCCTAATAGCAACAATTTCAACTATACAACAAACTCATATGAATACCTTTTTTATAGTTGAAAAAAAAAGAGTAATGACTATTGCCAAGATTTGATAGGTTTATATTGCTGCTCTCCACAACTGCTTGAGAATAATATTCTTTAGTCGTTTAGTTTTAGATACGAGCAATACGGAGGTCTGCTGCTACTATTGGTATTGACAACTCAAATCTCCCTATTTGGACTTCTACCAAGCATCAAGAATATTTTTACATTTAGATCACGGGATGTGACAGATATAATTTTATCTTTTTTTTTATATAGAATATAGCCTCATTTTCTTATAGAATCTTCTTCTTCACTTTATTTTCTTTTTAAGTTGAGGAAGGGACAAACAAAAAAATATAGGGAGTTGTACTCCATTTCTATTGCAATATTTTATTCTATGTATAATCATGTATTCTTATATCACATGCTCTTCCTTAATAGAAGATTTTTCTAATATAATGGACCTTATTTCCATCCAAGCATTGTCGAGATCAAAAAAAAGTTGGCAATCACTGGCCCTACCCGTGATCCTAAACAAGCTTAATCGGATACGAGCTAGTCTTATATGTGTTTGGATCATAACTAAGTCGAGATAAATACCCGTTGTTTAAGAGAATTAGGTTCAGGTTGATGAGTTACCTGATAAAATTATGCCTAATTTTGTTTATTTTATCAATATTTTTATTAATTATTTATATAACATTTTGTAAATATTAACTTCAATTTTCTTATTTATAACCTATGTTTAAACTAAGTAAAAATATAAAAACATTGAAATTGTCAATTTCATAAATCATAATAACATCCTGATATGCCATAATACTTAATATAATTATGCTTAATTTTAATGTTTTAAAAAAAATAACTCAAATGCAATCCACAAGCTCGAACAGCCTAACATGTAGATTTTGCGGCAACCATTCGGCGTGCGACACCCGCGTGCAGGTCCCACCATCACGGCTAGGCATACGTAGTAATTTTTATCATATATGTATCATAAAATATCTCATACATAGCATATTTTATCATATATGTATTATAATATATCTCATACGTAGTAATTTTTATCATATATGTATCATGATGAGATATTTTATGATACATATGTGATAAAAATTGCTACATATGAGATATATTATGATACATATGTGATAAAAATTGCTACATATAAGATATATTATGGTACATATATGATAAAATCTATTATATATGAGATATTTTATGATACTTATGTGATAAAAGTTGTTACGTATGCCGAGCCGTGATGGTGGGACTCGCACGCAGGTGTCGCACGCAAAATGGGTGCCGCAAAATCTCTGTGTTAGGCTGTCCGAATGCAATAAGTTCTCCATAATGCATAAATGTTGACCTCATAAATCAACAAATTAGAATTGAAATAAACCCTAAATCTAGGGTAAAAAAAAAACATTAAATATTCTAATATATAATGTCTTTAATTTTTTTTTTTTGATAGAAATATAATGTTTCCATCCTTGTCATTGCCTTCTTTTTAATCATGTGAAGCTTTGAATGAGTCAAACAACGTCAATCGTATATCTAAGTTTATTTTTAAAATAATTTCTGCAAAATATAATATCTAACACTGATATTTCATTATGATATCCTAATAGCCTTATAGTTTATATAACATTATGTTATAGTTGATTCATATATTTCTAATTATTTTTTCTTAATCCATCATCCAAATTCACATTTATTTATATTTCTGATATTATATTTTTTTAATTTGTTTTCATCTGCTGGAAACCATTTAAAGGATTTCGCAGAGTTAAAGAAAATATTTTCATAATCTACTGAACTTTAAAGTTGGCAAGAAAGGGTATAAAAGAAAGGGCAAATTACGCCCAGGTCCCTGAGTTTAAGTGTTATTATCACAAGGTTCATATTTTTAAAATTATAACATCGGGGTCCCTAGATTTTCAAAAATTATCATCTAGGTCTTTTTTTTTTATTATTAAAAAATATTAAAATTACCATTATACCTTTACCCTCCCTCTCTCCAACAGATCCGGCAGCCGCGCGGTCATCGCACAGCCTCGCGCCGCCT
>JAEMOT010002539.1:882-17033 GCA_019297695.1 Apostasia ramifera | reverse complement strand
AGCAACACGTCCAACATGTCCATTTAAATCTCCTCCAATAAATAATCTTTCCTCCTGAGGTATCTCTTGTATTAACTCTTCTAAATCATTCCAAAATTTTTCCTTTGTGCTCGCATCTAAGCCAACTTGGGGAGCATATACACTTACAATGTTAATAATCATTCCATTGATTATAATTTTTAAAGCCATAATTCTATCACAATTTCTCTTAACTTCCACTACATGATCCTTCAAGCTCTTATCCAGAATTATACCCACTCCATTCTTATTTTTATTCTTACCAGAGTACCAAAGTTTAAAACCTAGGCCATCAATTTCCTTAGCTTTCTCTCCAACCCATTTTGTTTCCTGCAGGCACAAAATATTAATCTTTCTATGAATCATAATATCCACCAACTCCATTAGCTTGCCCGTCAGGCTGCCTATATTTCAAGTTCCTAATCTAATCCTACTTACTTGAGTTCTACTATGATGGACTAGCTTCTTTACCCGCATCCGTCCATGATGTGGGGACCCTTGCTCATTTTTCACTACACCCGGGCGCCGATGTAGCGGCCCTTGCTCATTTTTCACTGTATTCAGGCAATACAGCGCGTCGCTTCCAGGGAACGCCCTAGCTTTAACGCAATTTTCTAAAGGATTCATGTCATGATTGATTCGACAAGTTTTACGCTGGCTGTCGACTGCCTAACGCAACCCTCCGCGTTTCTCATCCGGGACTTGGGACCCGGCAACGGCGCGTTAAAAGTATGATTCTATCATTTTTCAAAAAAAAAGTTCAAAAACTATAATTCTATTTCTATTTCTCTTGACTTCAATTATATCTTCCTTCAAATTTTTATTCGGAATTATACCTACCTCGTTCCTAAATCTTTTCTTACCCTAGCACCAATGCTCGTTTTTTTAATGCATAAAATATTAATACTCTTATGAATTATAATATCTATTAATTTCATTAACTTGCCTATTAAAGCATTTATATTTTAAGTTTCTAATCTTATTCTAGTGTTTTATACTAGTTATGTAGATTTGTCTATGATGTGGGAATTCTCGCTCACTTATTACTACACTTGGGGGCCAATATATGGCCATTACACTCTTTTCACTATATTTAGGCGATATAGTGTTTCGCTCTCAGGGAACGCCTTAGTTTTAATTTAATTTTTTAAAGGATTCATATTATATTTATTTATCAAGTTTTACGTTGGATGTTGACTACCTAATGCAATTCTCCACTTTTTGGAACGCCATTTTGCCTTAGCAAAAGTTTTTCCATGATTTCCCATGGACCTTTGTTGGGGCGTGGAGCTTCTATGTCTCAGACATTGAGTTTAAATAGGTAAAAATGGCCTAAAATAGAAGAAAAAAGGTTGCTCGAAATATGCTCAAATATAGTTCATGGTTGACATAAGCAGGGTAGGGTTGAGCTAGATTTGAATCCTATCAAAACAGCTCTAACAATCGTTGGCGGTGTTGATCTCAGTTCCAACTGTTAACCTTACTTGAAATAGCAATTTCTACCCTGGTTCTATTTTAGGTCAGCCTAGCAGCTGCAGTCTACATGTCTTGACCGTTTTGGCTTCAAAGTAGTTTGGACTCAACTCAAGTGATTTCCTATGGTGTTCCTAATACGCAAGTGGTCCTCCATCCCTACTCTTAACACATCAAAATTGATCTTCTTGCATATTTTCTAACCAAAATAAACTCTAAAATATAAAGACTTCAATGATCTCCGGTTTGCTGCATTGCTCATGGATCATCTTGGTTTCTCCAATTTTTCAACCAACACTGCTTGAAATACATCTTCAATCCATGTCAAAAGTTCTCCAAATACTTGGGTTTAAAACTCTGAATCTACAACACCATGTTGTTCATTTGTATTTTGTAATACACTAACTTAAACTATTGTTAATTATTAGAACACTAGTCATAATGGAGTACCAACATTTGCCTCTATTGATGGTTACGAATTTTACAAATAGGAAGACTTCGGTGGGGGTCATCCAGACCCAAACCTCACTTATGCAAAGGAACTTGTTATAAGAATGGGATTGGATAAATCAAAACCACAAGATGATCCCCCTGAATTTGGTGCAGCTGCTGATGGTGATGCAGATCGTAACATGATCCTTGGTAAAAGGTATGGGTTGACTGAATGCAGCAATTTCAGTAGCACTGATGTTGTATGATGTTTAACTCCATATTTCTTTCTGTTTAAGGTTCTTTGTGACCCCATCGGATTCCGTTGCCATCATTGCTGCTAATGCTGTTCAAGCGATTCCCTACTTTTCTTCTGGATTAAAGGGTGTTGCAAGGTACTCTTTTAATTCTGTATTCAAGCTCTGTACTTGTTTCATTTGATCGGTATCTATATCACTGCTAATGCCAAAATCAATGCTGATTCCTATTGAACAGAGAGCATTGGCATCATTTGTAATAAGAAAGGAACGTCTAATTTCTTGGTTATGAAATATGAGATCGATTAATATATAATATGAGATCGATTAATATGAGTATTAAGTTCATTATCTTACGGTATGAAAATTTTCTATAGTAATTTTTAAATCTGCATCTTTAGCAATGTTGGTTGCAGCCCAAATTGAAAATTAATTTGCTAGTGACCCATTAAAGTTTATTTTTACTTGGGACCTTTAAATGAAATGAACTGACTTCCCTTATCATCGATGCTAAGATTTTTGTTTCAGTTCTCCTGTTGCTGGACTTTGAAAGCTAAACCTTGATTTTTTTTATTAGCAGGGTGGTTTAATTATACAAACCTCTCTTATTCTTAATGTTTTTCTCCAACGTTTTGTACTGTGCATTTGTTAATGTAGCATACTAAATATCCTAATGGGAACTTTTTGTAGGAGCATGCCAACTTCTGCTGCACTTGATGTTGTGGCAAAAAATCTAAATTTGAATTTCTTTGAGGTATCTTGTAAAATATTTGAATCCTTTTCAGTGACATCTTTTTTTCATCTATATAATATTCAAGAAATCAATATTTTTAGGTACCAACTGGTTGGAAATTCTTTGGAAACCTGATGGATGCTGGACTTTGTTCAATTTGTGGTGAAGAAAGCTTCGGCACAGGTATTTAATAATGTAACATTAGCCCCTTATATTTTTTATGATCATAGCTAGCCTAATCTCGTGCATTTGTTATGCCAATTTCTTTCTACAAGTTCCTCTGTGTAACTTGTACAAACTGATAAACATATTTGATATATTGTAATATCTGTGTTTCGCTAAATACGCTTAAGTGTTTTCCGGGCTCATTGCACTGCACTAGGCTAATTGGGTTAACCCAATTTAACCCAACCAAACACTTCATATACCATTTTATCCTAACTGAGTTTCATAACCTTGCCGTTCCCACTTACCCTGCTAACCCTCACCCCAGTGGAAGCTGACTTATCTCGTTTCATTACCATGCATGATTCTTCTCTTCCCTAGCCATTTCTTGCCACCTTTGTTGTGCTATCATCAGAGTCTCTTGCTGCCGAACATAGGTAACTGGCAGTTAGACCTGGGCACGGGCCCGGGGACCCGCCCGACCCGATCCGACCCGACCCGAAAAATTTAGGGCTTGGGTTGTGATAAAATTTTCATATTATTCTTTTAACCCGGCCCGGCCCGACCCGATCATTTTCATGATCGGGCTTGGGCATGATCATCGGGGGCCCGACCCAACCCGGCCCGACACTAAAGCTAACTTATAATTTTATAATTATGATTTTATGTTGTAGAGTTGTAATAAAATTACAAAAGTTAAATTTTTATATGGTATTTTATATGGTGCTTAAATGTTTATATTATTTCAAAATTCAAATTATATAGTAATATTGATATTTAGGATTTTTGGAGTTAAAGCTTGTTATAAAGAAAAGCATAATAATTTTTTTACTTTGAGAAGAGTTTACCATTCGGGTCGACCCGGCCCGACCCGGCCCGAGGCCATGTTGGGCTTGGTCACGTAAATTGACCCGAATGTATATGTATGGGTGTGATTTAACATACTCAATGAGTGACCCGGCCCGAGTTGACCCGACCCGAGCCCGGCCCGAGCCCGAAAGATGCCCAGGTATACTGGCAGTACTATCCCTTCGCTTCTGTTAAAGTTAATTTTCGTTTCTCGCCTACTTTGCTCTGTTGTCTGATTTTTGAATTTTTTGTTTGATGTGTTTTTTCCATGCAATTGTAACCCCAATCTTCTTGATTAGTTGATGGTAATGAATTTTTATTGTTGTCCACCATGATTTCTTTGTTCGTTGTTACAATAATGAGTTCATTTTTAAAAGATGTTGTTTTTGCATCTGATTGAAACCCTAATTTTATTGATTAGAGGAGGTAATGTCGTGTTCGAGATAAGCCATTGAATTTTAAGCGACAGTTACATACATGCCACTAAAATCTGACTATTTTACATATTTGGTACTTAAATTTTTAATATTATATATTGGTTAATAAAATCATTTAAAAATTACAATCTTTATTATATATATATCACAACTTTGTGGCATGAGTTGTACATGGGATGCAATCTTCATATTATTTTAACGAGCAATATGTAATATTAAAGATTTGAGTATCAAATATATAAAATAACTAAATTTTACTGACATGTATGTAATTATCCCTTTTTTCAAACACTACACTTGTTCTAATGTTTGCTAAATTTCAACCAAAGTCATTTAAATGATCAAAATTTAAAGACCTAAGCTAAGAACTCTTTGAAGCAAGAAGAATAAAAATATGTATACTTAAAAAAAGTAAAATAATCGAAAAAATAATTATTTAATTACTCTTAATAAATCTAATAGAGTAGAATAATGATTACCAAAATTAACTCAATTAACTGAATAAAATAATGATTCTTTAAATGGAGTCTTTAGTTAGATCATTTATTCCTATTTTTAGTTAATACATAATTAAACTTGTTTAAAAAAATAGCAGTCAAGTCAATCAAATCGAAATTGCAAAGCTTTAAATAAGAATCAATAGTAGGCTCATATTTCTACATAATTTTAGCCACCTACACATGCTATGCATGCACACACCAGTAAAGAAAAGAAAAAAATGATATATAAGAATATTATCATATGACATTCTTCATCTACTTATCATCCTCTTTCTCCTTTCACATTCTCACCTACCCATCTTCTTCTTTCTTAATTCATACTGTCACCTACTAATCCGCTCATTCTACATAATCCTCTTCTTATGGATCATTCATGGCATACATAATCCTCTTTCTCTCTCTTCCCCCTCTCCCCCCCCTCCCCATCACCACGATCATCCCATGTCACCTTCATTGCTTCTCAGTGTGTTCGCTTTCACAAACAAGTATCAACCACAAACTGATGCCAACCATTAAAGATAGGTAAACCACGTTGGTTATCTTCTCTCTATTTTCCCACATTTCTACTTTTTTCTACCCGGCTTCATTTTACGATGATGAAATGATGGTATGTAACAAGGGTTACTGGCAATGCCGCCTAATTGCCACAATCATAAGTTCCACAAATGTTCTTCGAGTTGTGCCATAAGAATTGAAGTAGTTTTGGCTTGACCTTCATCCATTGTCGTTTGTGCGTTTAACTTCGAGGGAGACATTCTTCTTTAATAATTGGGCCCTCAACTAGAGGGAGCCTTTTGAAAACAAAATCCTTTTTAGACAGAGCTTGAATAGCAACATGAGCCTCAGTATGCTAGCGGCAAGGCAAATTTGGGATCCAGATATTTGGCTTTCTCCCCTTGACTAGGAGGTGGCCAAACTATGGAGCAACATTGGTTATGACCTTTCTGGTGGTGTTAGCGCCCCTCTTGGGCGACAAATCTTCCTGCGTAATTGTCCTAAATTGGATAAAAGCACCATCAGTCTCTGTGTTGATAGAGGCGCTGAGCAAGTTGATGGTGGCTTCTTGCTCTAGTTTGATGGTCATAAGTTCATAGCCTGACAATTAGGTGTCATCATGCCTCCTGTGGAAAAACCTTGCTACCTTGTGATAAGCATTATCACATAAGAATACTAGCCATTGAATAGTCAAAGTTTTTATTAAAGATATTCAACTCCGAAAGAGTGAGAAACATTCCCTAGCGAAATCGTCAGAAATATGTTTGCTCTGAAAATATGAGTTAAAATGCGCATTTAGTCAAATACATTTTCAAGAGGCAGATTTGCCAAATTCACTTTACGAGAGTTATCTTGAAGTTTTAGATTCTGAGTACAAAGATTTCTTATAGGCGCAAGTCTCTATGATTAATTACCCATTTTCATTAGTAAGAGAACTTTTGATTAAAGGAGTCGAATGTTAATATTTGTTTGATTAATGTCTTAAAATTAATTTTTGAATTAGTTGAGAGGCGATGGTAAATCCTGTTAAGATCTCATGGTTAAATCATCTAGAGATTTGCCAGTTCAACTTTAGGGGACCCGATGGAATCATCCCTTGATAAAATAATAATTTCAATCGGGGTTACCAACCAAACAATATTCATGTTAATTGTGATAGATGTGAGTTATCAAACATAAATTTCTACTTAACATATTATAACCCCAAGTTAACCCAACCTTGTACCAAATGTGCCCATTGGTTCTTAGGTAACCTACATTTTGTGCTTTGAGGTATACCCTTCATTTCACACTGGTCCATAAAGTGAAACATTCTATTGTGGTGCTTGGTTTTTTTAAGATAATGTTATTAGTTATATAGCTTAAAAATCACATAACTTTGAATTTTTCCCAGAAGGTCATCCATCTTGGAGTTACTCTTAGCTCAAACTCATGGTTCTGCTCCCAAAAAACCAAAACGAGCATAGTTTTGGTGGGATGAGAGGCCCAAATGGAAAGTTTTCACTTTTGTAGACATGTGTGAACATGAGGGGAGCGAGGGAGGGAAGAAAGGATCCAGACAAGCATTTTTTGGTGGGCGGGAAAGGACCTAGATTAGATGGGCACTTTTTGCCCCAGAGAATGGACCCAAATGGAATGTTTGTCAGTTGTGTGCTTATGTGGACGGAAGGGAGGAAGGTTAAAATGGACCTATATGAAACATTTTTTTGGGCAGGTCCTTATAAGCATTTTTTGGTGACCAGGAAAGGTCGAGCATTTTTTTTGGGTGGGAAAGGATCGAAATGATACAATTCCAGTTTTATAGACTTGCGTGAACAGGGGTTTCCCTCAGGGCTTGGAGATAATTCTCTTGGTTCTTACTGTTTTATAACTTCCTTTGTTTGCAAGTAGTTGTTTATAAGTAGTAGTTATCCACTAATAAACATCCTTTATTTTTAACATGCAGCTGTTTGCTAGAAGATAGGGTTCTCGTGATTATGATTCTTTGGACTGTATGATTTAACTGATTTTCTGTGTTAGAACTTGTGAATCTGATGATGCATACTTTCTTTCAGGTTCGGATCATATACGTGAAAAAGATGGAATCTGGGCAGTTTTAGCTTGGCTTTCTATTCTTGCTTACAAGAATAAGGACAACCTCAATGGAGAAAATCTGGTGACTGTGGAAGACATTGTTGGCCAGCATTGGGCTACTTACGGTCGCCATTTTTACACTCGATATGATTATGAGGTAAGATGGAACTACTCTTCCTGTTATCTAGGTAAGGTGGAGAGTGCAGAAAAGGGCTGATTCTTTGTTAGCTTCAACCTATTATTAACTTTTTTGATGCTGTCACTCGCTAATTTAGCTGTTTCCTTATAGAATGTGGATGCAAGTGGAGCTAAGGAGCTCATGGGATATTTGGTCAAATTGCAATCTTCTCTTGCAGAAATTAACAAGTAATGGGGAACAATGTTATCTCTTAATAATGCATTATACCATTTTTGTCTGCATTGAAACTATTTGCTGTCTTAAAATGTCAATCGATTAAATACTATTTCGTAATCTAAACGGTACTTGTAAAATGATTGCCAAAAGTTATTAGATAGGATGAGAATATATATTAACTATTTCAAATGAAGTTGTTCCCGGCTATGGACTTCATTTTCTTGTCTGTGATCATGGGACGTTTTGTAACCCTCTCCTTTTAGCAGTATCAAGGAAATTTTACTCCCCGCAACATTTATTTCATATTGACCTTTGGCTTTATATATACTGCGAAGAAAGATATTTGTTTCCCTGGTTTTCAAATCTGTTTTACTGATTTGGACTTGTTTTGAGAGTCTGAAAGACGTTTGCTTCTGCTTCCTACAGGATTATCAAGGGAATAAGGTCAGATGTATCAGATGTTGTACAAGCTGATGAATTCGAATACAAGGATCCTGTCGATGGTTCAATCTCGAAGCACCAGGGTATCCGTTATTTGTTTGCAGATGGTTCGAGGCTGGTATGTTTTGTAATCTATGCATTTCAGTATTCAGCTGATTTTATCTATGAGATGTACTTTTAAGGTGAGGACTTTTAAATTTATTATGGAATGAACAGGGTGCGTAAAAGATAGAACAAAGTAATTTAATTAGACTCTGATCTGTAATTAGTTTGCATGAACTAGAAGTATAAACATGAAATAGAAATGATGTAATTGACAATGATATTACTTATGTCAACTGGTCCAAGAGAAATTGTTCTTTTGAATCGTTACAAATGAATCCGCTAGATCCTTCTGTTAAATGTGTCATTGATTGAAACTAAGGTACCCGTATTAACTTTCAACCTTCTCTCTTCTTCTTACATGCCCTTTCAAGTAGCTGCAGGGAGAGAGGTAGTGGTCTTCTTTTAGTCAATTAGTCAGTTAATGTTGTGTAGATTATGGATGAAAACCATCTAAATGGCATAGCATGAAAATAAATACATGAAATGATTCGGACAAGATGAATTTATTTTAAAATACCGTTAAATTTTTAGGAACTCACACATGATCTGTCATCTCAAGGCTTAAAACCAGAAGCATCATTTATCTTTCTGTCTATGAACTCAAAATATCACCATTCTTCCAGGTGTTCCGTCTGTCAGGAACTGGCTCTGAAGGTGCCACCATAAGGCTCTACATCGAACAATATGAGAAGGATTCTTCTAAAACTGCCAGGGACTCACAGGAAGCTCTTGCTCCCCTGGCATGATCCAATTCCCCCCTTTTTAATTAAATTCATTCTTTTAATGTTTTTATTTATTTTTAGTCCTATAAATTTTCATTTCTCAATTCATTTCAGGTGGAAGTGGCTCTGAAGCTTTCCAACATGCAGGAATTCACAGGACGCTCTGCTCCCACTGTCATCACCTAAAATGCCAGGCCTTTCAGCCTTTCATCATCTTCTGCAATGTTAGGCAGTGTGTGATGGAATGCGAATTATTCCTGAACAGACTTTTCTCCTGTGCAATTTTGAAGCTTTTTGTATGCAAACCTTAAACTATTAATAAATTATGGTGCTGTTTTACATCACACAAAAATAACAATAACAGTAATTTTTATCTCAAACAATTTGGTTATATGAAATTCTCTTTTTTTATTCAATTTTATATTAAACAAAACTCTTCTCGATTACAAGTGGTTCAAGTTCATGTGTCATTAATGTTCATTTATCCTGTTATTCTCGGCTATTTAATTTCTCCCTCTTATACCGGCCGATGTTCGATATGATCATATACGAAGGACCTTTCTGAACTTATTCTTTGCAAGTACCATGCAAGTATTTTTAATGCAGTTCACTTTGGTGGATGGTTTATCTATCTGAATATACAACTTGTGGAGGTGGGCTGTATTTTTCTTTTTGAGCAATGAATGCTTCAATAGCATCCACTGCCATTTTTTGAATGGCATCTTTTTTTCCCTGTTGTTTGGTTTCTTTCGTAATATTTATTAAAAAATAATGAAATGCGTAATTTATGATGAATTCAATGTTATGTATATAAATTTTCCTAATTTCTATTGGGCCTGCTATACTTTTAGCAGAGAGGAAATATTTTAAAGGATGTTAAATTAAAATTTATTTATGATAAGTATATATTATATATTAGTTCAAAAAATTATATAAAAATTATGCATAATTTTTATGGTTAATATGTAATATTAAAAATTTAAGTGTTTAATATATAAAATAATTAAATTTTAATGGCATGAAATATTTTTAATTTGTTAAAAAATATATTATTGTTATTATTATATTAATAATAATGAGCTTCTGTTTGCGAGTAAAGATATCCGCTGATTTTTTTTCTTTAAAAAATCACATGGGCTAATAACAGGTACAATCTGTGTAATATCTTTGGTGAGGATTTTGCACAAATGAGCATAGAAAGACATTTCTGTAACAAATATAACTGTTATTTATAGCTAAATGAGCTAACAAATCAGCAGCATTTAAGTATATCTGTAATTTTGCAACTAAAAGAGAAGTTAGGAGAGAACTTCTTTCATCTCCTAAGAAACTTGTTTTAGGTATAAATCATAATTTTTAGATTGTAATGATGAAGTAACCTAATTGAATCAATTCTCTCCCTCCTCCCTCTTTAATTATCAATGATCTCTAACCACAACTAACTATCTTGGCTAGGGGGCACAACTCAGTTCAAGTTTTGTTTCGACTGAAACCAAACCGAACCTAAATTGAAAATTTTAAGTTGGGTCCAGCTCTGGTTTGATTCTAAATTTCATACTATCAAATAAAACAACATACTTTATTAAGTAATAAAACAAGTTAGTGTTTTATTACTTTAATTGAAGAAACTCGCATTTGAGATTGGTAAATTAATTCAATAGAAGAAAATAGTCAATAAATCAACCAAACATGATATACATCAATGACATGCACATAACTATGAGCGTCCAAAAATTAATATTCCATAGATTGTAAAATTAAATAAATCAATAGTTAGTTCAAATTTATCCAGATATTAGCACTGAGAACCAAACAGACTTACCTACTCAATCCTAACAATTTTCAAACTGAATCTGAACCAAATCAAATCAGAACTAAACCACCATTTAATTGTTGATCGAATAAACACACAGCAACAACACCACGAATCCTGCCGCAAGAAGTGTGACAACTATTACGTCTAAAGGTTAACATACTGTTGGGTTTACAACCCTCTCTCTTCCTGTTTGGGGCCGGTTATGTGAAAATAAACATCAAAAGTAGATGGGTAAAACAAGCAAAGCATGCAAAATAACCTCATCATAATAGATGGAGCACAATAACAAATATAAAGCAACATCATATCAAGCACTCAATGAGTAAATGGAAACCACTTCTTTGACAAAAGAAAACGAAACATTGCAATGTCCATGCAGCAGAAGAAACAAGCAAAACTTCCTATAGGCAGAACACAAAATATAAAGGCAATACTATCACCTCCCTGAGATATCAGATTTTAATGAGAAGAAACCAGGGAAGCATACTGAATCTTCATGGCTCAACAGTAGTCACCTGCTGCCACTCTCCATCAACAGCTTCCTTCCACAATGTGACATTGTTATTTCCGTCTGCCACGGCCAATATATTCCCTGTCAATGACCAAGATACCCGCCAAACTGGTGTTTTGAAATCATGAAGAACTTTACCCTCCCACTGATCACCTTCTTTTGCCACTGTCCATATGACCACTGTCCCATCCTGCGACGCACTGGCAATTGTAGATTTAGGGAGACCCAGATTCGGTGCCCAAGCGACATCCCTCACCCAATCGGTATGCTTCTGAAGTGCAGGAAAACAATCCATCTTCCAATTACCATTATAAAGCTTCCAAACTTTAACAGTGTTGTCACAACCACCAGAAGCAAGTTTTTGAACAGGCTCGAGGGTTCCTGAACCAACTAGAGCACCGGGGGACAAGGCTGGAGCCCACGAGACGGAGGTCACTCCTACAGGATGTGCCTGATCTATCCTCGTAGTATCCCATCCTCCATCCGGTCGAGCTGCAAAGACTGAAATGTTCCCGTCGGATGAACCACATGCTAAGCAGAGCCCAAGCTCATGAGGTGCCCAAGCAATGGAATTGACTGAAGATGTGTGTTCAGTGAAAACATGAGCTTGAATCCATTCATCGGGTTTGCTACCTTCTTTCCAGATGATAACTCGACCATCATAGCTGCAAGAGGCAAGCACTGAGCCGAACTTTGGGTGAGCCCATGCAACCTGCCAGACAGGTCCCTGGTGGCCACTCAAGGTTGCGAGGTGCTGGTGCGAGGAGCCACTAACACCAATAACTTTGATCGTTGCATCGGACGAGGCTGTTGCAAGACGCTTGCCGTAGTAGTCCATGGAGACATCATGAACCACATCCTGGTGGCCAGTCTCTATCTTCTGAGAAGGCATTACTTTGATCCTTTAACCCAAGACCTTGAATTGGCAGAAAGTCAATACCTGAAAAGAATCCTGTTGTTTGCTTGACATGTATTACTGATCAAAATGCCGCATCATCATCATAAACACAAATGGTACAAATTGAATACATTGTACAGAAATTATGCACTTCTTACAGGAACAAAAATGGGTTTCGAATCTACCACACCTAAGAAAATTTAAAGAATTAAGAAGAATGAAAGTCAAAAAACATAGATTTTCTAGAATCTTAGGTAAAATTGCTTAGCAAAGCCAAAAACGGATGTGCTTGATGAAGAAACAGGTGAAACAAATTTCACAATACTTCCATTCGCATTATAAATGCATCAAATTTGCTGCAGGTCTATCATAATCTATTCATTAGATTAACAACAAATTTATACCGACAAATAGTTTCACCAAATGGCATGCATATATGGATCTAAAAGCATTTTTTTCTCAATCCGCTTGTCATCGTCGTATAAGCAAACTAAAACTGAACTTCATTAAGAACAAGTGTTCACAAGAAAATTCAATTTCCCACCTATAAAGCTCTAGAACAGGGTTTTGCCAACCGGATCAAAAGATGCATTGACAAGAGATGATCGTGAATTGGGGATCGGGCTACCGAGGGTTTGAGATGAACAAATCGGGAACCTACAAACTCTTTAACTGAAACCTAGCCGTTCAAGCACAAAAACGGAATCCAAAATCAATAGATATCAGAAAGAAAATATCTTTACCACATACATAGAAGAGATGAGGTGATTCCGGACGAAAATACGAAAACTGTGGACGATGAGAATCAAAATAGAAGGAGAGCAAGGAACGATGCGAGGTTTAAAGGCTTACCAGCGTGCTGATGGACTTCTGCGGATCAGATCGAGCGAGGAGAAGAGCGCCCCCTCGAGCCAGCGCGAGCTTGCGCGGAGAATAGATCGCCGAGCCGACGAGACGGGTGAACAGAAGCTTTTATTTTTCTGGGTAAATTATTTCTTGCTTCCACAGATCTAAAGTTCCTTTCATTTTAGTCCATAACTTTTTCAATCATTTTTAGGCCTAGCAAGGGTTCGATTTTGTTAGTTTAAATCAACTCAAAATTAACTCTAGGAACCGAGCCCATGTCCTCCTACATAGTGATTTAATCGTAATAAAAATTAATCAATAAAAATATTAAAAAAATATATTTAGTATATTTTTAAGTTAACTTAAATATGATTTCTAATGAGTCATTATCGACTTTAAATCAACCCAAAATTAAACTTGAGTCAAAAATATAACTCAAAATTCAATATGAAATCATTCGAATGATCCGTTGCAATTCAAATTAGAAATTGAGTTGATTTTGATTAAGTTTCAATTACACTTGCTAGCCTTAATCATTTTGTTTTGATCTCTTAAGCCTATTTTTTTTGTCATAGCGTTTGAAATTCAGTTAGTTATTTAAATTTATTTTTGATATATTTCGTATGACTTGATAGAAGTGCAAGTAAAATTTTTATGAGTCTTACGGTTGCTTGATACCTAGGGATGAATACTTTTATACTTAAACCTATTTAACTTTCCCTAACCAGTCTCTCACGTGCTAGGTAATGGGGATCGATCAAGTTGAATCTTACATTCAAAAACCGTCAACAATGAGTGCATTGGCAACCATTTTGTATACGTTAGGCTCCTCTCTGCACTTTATTATTATTATCTTAGTGTGATGCAATTTGACAGTTAATATGCACCGCAAATAGATCTAAATTTTTATTTATTTGGATGATTTTTTGGATTATTATTGATTGTTTTCTTTTACCTGTATAATTTTCCTCTAGCTAGTCGGGAAGCAACAACAATAAAAAGAACCCTAATCGCATAAAGAAAAAAAATAAGTGTCAAAATGGAGAATAAAAGGTAAAAGAAGGATAGAAACAAATGTATTCTCCCAAATATCTAAGAGAATTTTCTCATTTAGCTTACAAAATACGTTTGATTGTATTTGTTCTTACTATGATATAATAATAAGTAGGTAAAAGATTTATTAGACGGGATTTAATTTGGCTTGGATTTAAACTTATTTGTCCAATTTCTCGTTTGCACCCTATCTCAATACAACTTTCGGCTACTTTATTATATATTTTTTTGCACTTCATTAATATCGCAAATGCCTTAAAAACTATTGTTTATAGACTCTATCTATGGTTCTCATGAATGCAAAATATGATAATACCTTGCAAAATAAAGTGAAAATAGATGTAGCTTAGGGCTGAGAGTCTTTCTTTCATTCATACTTAGATTTTTTTTTTATTGACTCCTCTTGAGATTTTTTCAACCATTTCATAAGGCTTCCAAGGTTTCTTGTAGATCTATAGGAGAGTTTCCCCACTCTTGGAGATTTCTCCATTAATGTATTTAATTTGGATGTTCCCTTGATTATTTCCCAAATGATCTGAGTTTCTTAATTACTTCTCTCTTTTCAAGGCTTATTTTCATGGGATACCACTTGTTGAGACTTCTTTGAGGCATATTTTCTTAAGGTTCTCAAATTTTTTTAAAAGAAAAAAATCAATACAAATAGCATATAAATGTGTACCTATATCTTTTATATATACGAGGAAGTTCTATGATAAAAGGTTATATTTATTTTCTCAGGAAAGTTTTTTGAAAAAAGTCTTTTGTGTTTCTCTTAACAAGAGGAGGAATTTCTTGAGAGTAGCCTTTTGTCTTTGTTATCATAAAGACAGGTTTCAGAGAGTTTATTAAATTCTTATTGTGATCTCCTAATCATTTACGATATTGTTGCGTCTATCCCTTATGTGCCCTGATATTATGTTATGTCTTTTTTGGATGAACACGTTTAAGATTTTAGCTTTATTTGATTAACCAACGCTAGGACTAATCTTTTCCTTATAGTACGACAGTAATGTCTATTTGTTTTCCCTTGTGCAGAGATTATTTATGCTCATTTTGAGCACTTGTAAGTTAGTCATAAAAAAATGATCTCATTTATAACTGTGCAAGAGAGTAAGTACTTCTTTGGCTAACTTTTGTTTCTTATTTTGGTCCCACACCTCTTAGATTAATTTCATGAATGATAACTTGATAATGACACCGACACTATTGGAGTTGACTTGTCGATTTCAACAATATATATTAATTAATAGTAAAATGACTCTTGAGTGTGCGCCCTTAAATATGGCAAAATATGAGTTGTATTAATTAGTTATTGACCATATATCGACCCTTGTATCTCGGCTTGTTTCTTCCGAGCATCGCTCAACATATGATGCTGTTAACACGTGGTTCCTGCGCTGCATCCTGGCCGAACACGTGGCGCCTGACAGGCCTGTACTTGATTGGTTATTGACTGACTCAGCTTCAGGTTTTGCAGGACTCTTGACCCAAGTCAAACATCGTGCACGAGGGTTCAACCTACCATCGTCCACGACGACCCAGGATTAAACTTCGTAACCTCGGGCACTAGGGTACGAGGTAACGCCTGTCACAATCAACTTCACCTAACCCCGCCGCTCTCCGTACGGGCGCTCCTTCCAAACGGAGGTACCGGTATTTAAAGCCATCATCCTCCTCGTACAGCTGCGGACCTCTCCGGTGACAGACAAGCGGCGCTCGGAGCCCATCCATCACCTTTCCTCTGGGAAACCAGGGTAGAGCTGTGCACGTCAACGGCTATAAAAATCACTGAACAGTCCTCCAGACAAAAAAAAAGACAGAACAAGAGGAGAAAAAAGGATATACATACAGAAAAACAAAACTCTCAGGAAGGAGGGTTTTTCTCATTGTATCAGGACCCTAACTGAGGAGCTCCTTTCTTCTTCTTCTTCTTCTTTCTCTTCTTCAACTCTTCTCAAAGCATTGTATAGCCTTT